>JAAVUI010000106.1:0-41180 GCA_014899075.1 Fusarium goolgardi | reverse complement strand
CCTCACTCGGGGGCGGAGGGGGTGGTGACGCTGATTGTCCAGGGACGCCAGGAGCGCCGGGTGCCTGAGCTTGAGCTTGAGCACCATAGTACTGCTGATACATAGCGACATAGCTGTGTCCAGCGGTTAGTACGGAAATGTGAGAAACTGAGCATATCTGAGGATACTGACTTAGCATAACCGCCATAGGCAGCATAAGGGTCTGCGCTGCCATAGTACTGAGCGTACTGAGCGGCGTAGTCGGCAGCGTTAGTTGGGCTGTTCACACCAGCAGGCGCTGGGCTGTTGGCAGCACCGCCTGCATTAGCTCCATAGCCACCATATCCGCCGTAAGAACCATGTGAACCACCATGGGAATGGTTACGATCGCCGCCACCGTTGTATCGATCGCCTCCGTGACGGTCACCTCCGTGGCGGTCACCTCCATGACGGTCGCCTCCATAGCGGTCACCGCCGTAGCGAGGCGGGCGGCTCTTGAACTCCTCATATTGTTCCTTGACGTTGGCAATCAAGTCCTCGCAGAGCTCCTTGGCTTTCTCGACCATGTTGGCGTCAGGTCCACTACAAATATGTCAGATCCAATGCTTTCGTTCAAAAACAGCCGAACTTACGTGACATGGAGAAACATGTCCTCGTCGCTCTCATGGTTGGTGGCGGCCTCAAGATATCCGGATCCTCGGCCCTTGATCTGCACACGGCAGCCGGTCTCTTGCTGGATGTGCTTGACATAAGCACCGCCATGTCCGACGACCTGAGCACGTAAGTTGAAACCATGCACAGGCTCCAAGCTTATCGGAATCTTCTCCTCGGGCCATTTGCGCTACAGGCAAGTTGTCAGCATTCGCCTTATAACTCAACCATGAATCCCTTACTCTTCCAAACTCGTCACGCTCAACCTGCTCCTGGTCTCGGCGGCGGAAACGTCTTTCATCAACAAGTTGAGGAAGCTCCTGCTGAATGAGTTCGTTGATCTTGGCGACAGCAGCCTCGAGGCCATCCTTGCTCGTGCTCGTGATGTGAAGGTACAATGGGGGTTTCTATGGCCGGTCAGAACAGCCATCGCTGAAGTAGATTGTTTTACTTACACCGGCCGTGGCCATGGTCTTATTAGGATAGTAATTGCCTCGGGTAGTAATATCTTGTTAAGTTAATATCGTATCCTATGAGAACATTAAAGGAATTGCGTACCAGCACCGGTTTCATCTTTGATCTAATCAAGCGGGAGTCAGCAGGAGCAACGAAGTGGGTGTTGAAGCGAGCTATCAAGCTGTGTAAGCATGATGTTCTCGATTCAAACGTAAAAGACAAGACAAAGCAAGGCTTCTGGAGATATCAGTGATTTAGAATCAAGAGTATTTACCATTTTTTGTGTCGCCCCCTTGGTCAGGAGGTAACGGTTCCTCAGGTCGTTGACTTCGATATCCTGGATGTAGTCACCATCTGCAACATACATCTCAGTGTCGAGCGGAGGGGCTATCTTGTTCGAAGTTTGGGGAGTCAAAGATGGTCGCGGCGGTGGTGATTCAGTGTCGGCGGACCTGATGGGAGGAACATCGACATGCTGAATTCCTTTACGAGCTTGAAGCGAGGCATTGATTCGAGCAGCGGCGGCAGCTATCGTCAATGTCAGTGGTCATTGTTAAAATTCGTGTCGGCGCAAAGTTTAGAAGACGGTGCCAAGAACAAACAAAAACACATACCAGCGGCAGCAGCGGCATCAGTCGGAGACTTCTTCGTCTCGGGAGGTGCGTCTTTCGTGACGGGACTGCGGTCTCTACCAGATTCAGAGCGACGCGACGGAGGAGAACGAGAGCGACGGTCGAATCGCGATGTTCTCTTGGGTTCTGGTTCTGTTTGGTCGAAGCGCGAGCGCTTCACGGTTCGGCGTTCGGATTCGTCCATGGCGAGACGCAAAGATGGGCGAGTTTTTGTAATATAGGTTGGTTTCTTCACACTTGGAAAGTCGAATGTTGAGATGGAAGTGCAACGTCGATTGTTTAGATCGTCGTTTGTTGATACGATCCTGCCTAATTATTCTTGTCGGGGGAAAAAACAGCAACCAGAATGCCCATGTGTTGAAGTGGAGTAGACGTTGATCGTCGAAGGAAAGAAAGGCTGGTGCTTTTGACAGGCGCTATGCAGGCCAACCGCTGGTCCCCCGTCCATCCTCTAATAACTGTACCGCCACATGTGGCTGGCTTGTTAAGCTAGAACAGGTGAACGGCAGGGAGCTGGGAAATTATTGAACTGCAAGAATTGTTTCAGCAACGACTGTGAACTTAATGATCAGGCTTTTCGACTAGTTATTAGATATTAGAATTGGCTTCATTTAGTCAAGTTATTCAATGTCTTGACTTAGGACTAGTTTTTGTGAATGCCTAATAATGCGTGTTTCATTGGACAATTGTGCAAGTGTGACTTTACCTGGGGGTTCGCGAACTGAATCTGGGGAATCAAGTTGGTGTTATCTGCGCACTGTAGCAGAATACATGCATACCTAAGTAGTTAAATGACATGAATCCTATTCTTTGATTGGATAAGTATATATGGTTACAGGAGCTTTATTTCTTGGGTGAGGTTTCTCGGTTTCCAGTTCCTCTGCTTCACTTATGGGCATTGATGTCAGATCAGAAATTAATCAATCCACATTAGGACAGTGAAGGTAACGAAGTCATGTTGGGAAAGTCCTGAACTTGAGATACTTAGCATAAATACAAACTTGTGCTACTTATATTATATTACCGGGATGCTTGCTTGAACAATCAGATCTGAATAATTCATTTTCGTCTGATGCTATATGTAACTTACCCTAAATGTACCTGTCTCCCTACAGTATCTTAGTACCATGGAGTCTGTCCGGCAATGTTGACCAACTCCGAACAGCGGACCCTTGCCGAGCTGATGCGCGCCCCCGCAAAATAACTGCCCCCCCGTCCCCTCAGTCTCCGGTCACCGGCCTATCTGTGGCCCATTGATTTTTTCGGCATATCCCCTCGAGCTGTCTCTTACTGACCCTGAGTCACCTTCGTCTCGCCTTGATCAATTGCTATTTTACCGCAAAAAGAAGCATCTTGTCCTGACCAGAGAACCATTACCTGTTCTCACGTCTCTACAAGATGGCATCTCTGCGGTCATTGACTGCCCCCCTTCGCTGGGCAGCCCCCGCGAGGGGCGTCGCCGCTGTGCGATATAGCTCTTCCTCGACCTCTGCCATTGCCTACAAGGCCCTTCGTCGCCGCTCTGCTCCTCTTCCCGTGCGCGACAACCCTCCCGCCTGGTCCGCCCAATCCGCCGTCTCCAACATCCTCTACGAGACCCCCGTTCCATCTACCGTTCCTCCCAAGCGACACATCCTCAACTGTCTTGTCCAGAACGAGCCCGGTGTTTTGTCCCGCGTCTCTGGTATTCTGGCCGCTCGCGGTTTCAACATTGACTCTCTTGTCGTGTGTAACACCGAGGTTGATGATCTGTCCCGCATGACCATTGTCCTCACAGGCCAGGACGGCGTTGTCGAGCAGGCTCGCCGACAGCTTGAGGATCTGGTCCCCGTCTGGGCCGTCCTCGACTACACCAACGCTGCTCTCGTCCAGCGTGAGCTTCTACTTGCCAAGATCAACATTCTCGGACCTGAGTACTTTGAGGAGCTTCTCAACCACCACCGTGAGATTGCTGCTGGTGAGTACGATGTCGACAACGCCCACGAGGCTATTGAGCGCAGCCTCTCCGATACCACCAAGGACTTCCACCCTAGCAAGTTGGCTGTCAGTCAGGCTCTCCGACACAAGCATGAGCATCTCAAGTCCATCACTTACTTTGCTCATCAATTCGGTGGCAAGGTTCTGGATATTAGCAACAGCAGTTGCATTGTCGAAGTGTAAGTTAATTGTCGCATTTGAAACACTGTAAGATACTGACACATCCTAGCTCCGCCAAGCAGTCCCGTATCGATTCGTTCCTCAAGCTTGTTGCCCCATTCGGCATCCTCGAGTCTGCTCGCACCGGGTTGATGGCTCTGCCCCGATCTCCTCTGAACGAGGGCAACCAGGAAGCTCTCACTATGGAGGCCGACGACGTTGTCGATGCTAGCCAGCTCCCTCCCGGTTAAATCAGATACCTTTAGTTAGAGGCTCAGCCCATGGCGTTTTCAAGGAAAGGATCTGGGTTAATTGATATAATTCCAATGACTATTTTTTTAATATATATTCATGCGCCAACGCTCCGCCTTCATCCCGTGCAGCAATCAGATAACATCAGGCATCCCTGTCTCGCAGTCTACTCGCCCTTAAAACTTACCCTTGTTCACAACAAAGCCTCCAAGAGCGGCTGGATGATGTTAGTTAGTCGTCTTTGAGATGTATATATAATGTAAACTTACAAACAGCAGCCCAGAGGCGGTTTTCGGCCTCGGGGAAGACTAGAGATCGAGGGCTGTAGAAGACCTCATCGACAACCTCCTCAGGGTGGCGAGGCAAGCAGTGCATGAACTTCCAGTCAGCCTTAGCACCTCCCCGCTTAGCAAGGTCATTTGTGATTTGGAATCCAGCAAAGTCTTTGAGACGCTTCTGGGTGTCAGCTTCCTGTCCCATGGAGACCCATGTATCCGTGACGAGAACATTGGCATCCTTGACGGCCTCCTCAGGAACGTTGGTCTCAATAAGCTTGCCTGGCGAGGAAACACCGTCGCCAGCGGAAGTGATGAGCTGCCTCATAGCGTCAGGGATCTCATATCCTTTGGGAGCAGCGACTGAGATATCAACACCCATCTTGACGCAGCCAATGGCGAGATCGAAAAGAACATTATTAGCGTCGCCGACCCAGGCAACCTTGAGACCATTCAGACCCAGAGTGGCTCCCTTGGAGCTTGATGAAGGGAAAGTCTCGTGGAGAGTCAGGAAGTCGGCAATGGTCTGAAGAGGGTGGAAATCATCAGACAAAGCATTGATGACAGGGACACTTGAGTGCTTGGCCAGAGTAGCGACATCAGAATGAGGTCCTACTCGGGCAACCATGCAGGAGGTCATGGATGAGATGACTTTTGAGGTGTCATAGAGTGATTCGTTCACCTTTTCTAGTTAGACTAGTCATTGACTATAACATGGGTTGAATACTTACACCCAACTGAATGTCATCCTTGCCGAGAAACATGGGATGGCCACCGAGCATTGTTACGGCGGCTTCAGTAGAAACTCGGGTACGAGTGCTGCGCTTGCTGAACATCATAGCTACAGCCTTACCAGAAAGACCGGCATTCAGGTAGCTAGCAGGAGCTCCACCCTTGACAGCAACTTTTCGAGTGTTGGCATCACGAACGAGGTTTGCGAACTCAGTAGGAGTGAGATCAGCAATGGTCATAAGATGCCGAGGTGTTGTGGCCTGCGTATATGCTCGCTTTTGAAGGCCCGCAGCGGCTCCTCGAGCGAGTCGGAAAGTTGAAGTCTTCATTGTGAACTGTGTACGTGCAGAATACGTGGATGAGAGGTTGCACAGTCTCGTATTGAGGTGGGTGGCTTACAATTGAGTTGTTTGGTAAATCAATTGCAGAAGACCGAAGTTTTTGTTTAATCAACAGCTAAAATAGGTCAAGCAAGATGAGTCGGTGGATGAAGAGTCACTATTGGACGATGTACCAGAATTGGGGATACTGACTGGGCGGGCTGCTTGTTCCTGCCGTCTCAACAGCGAGTCACAAGCGGAAAGAGTCAAGGCTCCACTTACTTTTTTGTTACTTGGCCGGTCTCGGGACACTATCTACAGTACCTATAACATGGACGTCGAGTCTGAATATGGTTGAATAGTAGGTATGTTTTACAATACTCACGTTGACAGTGTAGGCTATTTGTGACTGGCATTGATGGCGATTCGTATCAAAAATTAATGATTTGGAGTTCCAAACCTTTGTGCTGAATACGGAGCCTCCTTCCAAGTAAAAGCCGCTATCGGCATCTGAATTTGCAATGGTGATGGTCCTGTTGGTCCGCAGAGCTCCCACTCAAACACTCAACTTACGCTATTAGAGCCTGTACTGTACTTGGCAAGGCATGCCGTATAAATGGGCAGATGGTCAGTGCTACTTTGTTTTCTGTGATTCCAGTTTGACCATTTGGGCTTCAGTCAAAGACAACGCACCTGATAAGAAGCTGGTACTACTTCCTATCTGGTAGATACATTAACTGAGCATAGCCTTGAAAGGCCACTGTTAGGTACATAGGTACACTGAAGGAAATATGGCTCTAGGCATATCAAGTGCGTGGTGTAATTGAAGAATTCAAAATATCCTACCCAATTTCGAAACTCAGGCATGCTGGTTTTAATGGGAAAATGACGTCGTATCCAAGAATCCCCAGGTCTCAGCAAAGACAGGCAGGGTGGTGCTGAGGCTTGGTTCCTGGATTAGAACGACACAAGCCAATCAGAACACGATCCTCCACATCCTTATCAATCTCGCGCCTAATTAAACCCTGTGGAGGTGACTGACTGACTTACCCCATCAATGACGAGTCGCTTGCCCAACCTTAACTCATGTCTACTTCTTCATCCTTACATCAACTCATCTCCGAATCGTCCTGAATAATATCAACAACAATAACGCTCTTCAAACACCAGGCCATCACATATCCTGTTATTCCCCCACCAGAACTGCGACATACCCTCAAGCTACCTGCGCCCAATGCGCGCATCGAATACTAATTAGGCGGTGTTCACTCTATTCGATAATTCCACAATGCCAACTGACGAAACCGAGCCTCTCGTCTCGTCAACGCGTGAGGAAGAGGATCCCACCGAGTCATCGCCTCTTCTGAACCGTGCTGATGACGACCAACACGCTGATGTTGCGGGACATGATGGAGATAGTGAACCTTCATCTGAACCCCAGTCTCGGGGTTGGAGTTTCTGGCCAACACGTAACAAGAGCAGTATCAAATCGTCCTGGCGATGGCCTTCCATCATTGCTATGATTATTCTTGGTATCATCGTCATTCTCATCATAATTCTTGGTTTCCTCGTCTCTCCCGCTGTCAAGGAGTACGCCGAGAAAGCTGCTGTGGTTGAACCCACCAACTTGTCCATCGAAAACATCACCAGCGATGGTATCCGGGCGCGTTTCCGCGCAAACGTCTATCTTGACGGATCACGGGTTGACAACAAGAATTCTCGCCGCATCGGGAAAGCAGTGACCGGGATCATGCGGAAACTAGAGACCAAGGAGACCACCGTAAACGTCTACCTGCCCGACTACGCTGATGCTCTTGCCGGCACTGCTGTTATTCCTCCTCTGGTAGTTGATATTGTTAATGGCCATACCAACGAACTGGATTTCGTGGCAGAGGTCAACCCTGGTGATGCCGAGCATATTCGCAAGATCGCGAATGATTGGTTGGATGGAAACCTGAACAAGCTGAAGGTGGTGGGCAAGACTAAGGTTCACCTCCAGTCGGGAGTCTTCCCACTTGGGTCTCATGATGTGGCGGAATCTATGGTTTTTGAAGGTCAATCCCTCTACCGCTCCTTTGCCTCCTTGTTCCTAGGAAAAAAATCGCTACATTAATCAGACCAAATATTCACATCTAGAACTTGACTGACACCATCATAGCCAATGAGATCCCGACAATGCCAGAATACAACATAGAACGCATGGACCTTCACGATCGCCCGGTAGATGGTCACGGACGGGAAGTCATCGAGGCCGACGTATCTTTGAAAGTCCACAACGACTATCCCGTATCTTTCCAAGTGCCGACTCTTGGTTTTGTAGTTTTGGTCCCGAACTGCGACTCAACATTGCCGTCTATCAGTGTTGCAGAGGCTATTACCGACCCTATTGACGTTGGTGCCAAAACAGATGTTCTTGCCAGCGCCAAAGGAACCATCCGTGACATTCCAGAATCACTTATTAAAGCGTGCCCTCGCTCTGAGTCGTCTCCCTTGGACAACTTTATGGATCGTTACCTGCACGGCGAAGATGCCAAAGTCTTTGTGAGGGGAAAGAAACTCAACGAGACTAACACTCCAGAGTGGATTCCAGATATCCTTGAGAGTATCACGGTTCCTGTCGACTTCCCTGGACGGTCGTTCGACAGCTTAATTCGCAATTTCTCTTTGAGTGATGTCGACTTTAAGCTACCAGACCCTTTCGCCGACGTGGATGATCCTGATGGTGAGCCTCGAGTTTCTGGTACTGCGCAAGTACTTGCGGCCCTTCCACCTGAGCTGAATGTGAACTTGGGGGTGGACAAGATTCGCTCCAACGCTGATTTGTTCTACAAGAAGCGTAAAATGGGCGAGTTGAACTTGCGTCACTGGCAGGATGCCAACTCAACACGGGTTCATGACGAGGAGAACAACGAGAATCTGCTCAGCATCACATCACGCCTGGTTGATGTTCCCTTAACGATCACTGATGGTGATGTATTCAGTGAAGTTATGCAAAAGCTACTATTTGGTGGCGGTGATATCACACTCGACATCAAAGCTGAAGTCGATGTCAAGGTCAAAACTGTCCTCGGAATCTTGACGGTAAAGAAGGTCCCCGCCGAGGGCAAGATTCCAGTAAACGGTCCGTCATCGCTGTGGTAATCTCTTGCGTCCCCCATGAGGATGAATAATCCTTGTTCACACTTTGAAGTATTTTCATAACACGCCTCATATCCGTATTGAGAGCCAATGCTGACTCAATTTAAGGGTTCCCCGGTAACGCGCTCGGTAAACTCAAACCTGAGGTTGGTGAGATCGAAATTCTGGAGACGACAGAGTCAAGTATCCAGATGAGAGCCCTTGTCAACCTCACAAACCCTACACCCTATGCAGCTGTTATCCCTTACCTCAGCGTGCATATCCTACATGATGGCAAACTTCTTGGCGAAGCTATATCAAGGAACGTCACCTTCAACCTCGGGAAAAACACAAATCTTCCCGTTCATGCGACCTGGGATCCTCTACGGTTTGGCGGCGAGGATGCACACGAGGTTGGCCGCAATCTTCTATCAGATTACGTATCCGGTGAGAACACAACTTTGACGGCGCGTACACATAAGAAAAGTATCCCGAACGTTCCCATAATAGGCAAAGCCTTGTCGAAGATCAACATCACCCTTCCCGCTCCACGAATAACAGTCCCTGGCGAAGACGGAAACGATGGTGAGAAGCCACGCTTTATTGCAGACGCTACCTTCCACCTCTTTTCGTCGACGGCCAGCTTTACACTTCTTTCTCCCCTATTATATAATACTTTATACGTAGAACACATCAACGCTACTGCTCTTTACAATCATACGGAACCCATCGGCCAGATTGTACACGATGAGCCGTTCCCAGCAACACCAGGACGCTCTCAAACTCCGCGCCTCCCTGTGGAATGGTCTCCTAGCCGTGTGGGCTACGGCAAGCTCAAGGAGGCACTAGGTGGATCGCTCAAATTAGACGCTGTAGCCAATGTCACGATTAGGCTAGGCAGCTGGACTGAAACGCTTTATTACAGAGGGAAAGGTATCGGGGCCAAGGTTGGCCTATAGACAACTGATTCGAAATATCTTGATACAGAAATGTTTGGAGTTTGGGGTTCTTCTGATGATTGGTACAATCCGGGTCCGTCGAGGCACATGTCTCTTTAGAAACAAAGACCTAGGATATATGAAATTGATTTTCTTTTTATTGTTGTGCATGATCACGCTATACTAAGTTGCACTCGACGATACAAAAGCTCTGTTACTGAACAGTGCTCAAGATTACAATACGACCATTCCATGAACATTGCTCTAGCCACAAGACGTACAAAGAAGCAATCACAAAGACTGAACATTAGTCAAGGGCATAGCAGCTCATGTTCAATTCAACTCCCGCACATTAGAGAATTGTTCTTGAGCCAGTAGCAGCAACTATGACAGTATAAAAACCCTTGTATATGCCAACATCAGTATCACGATCATTATTCAACAACCATCTTCAGCAAGCAGGTCAAACAGAAGCCAGAAACAGTCCCCCAGGTAAACTCACCAACGACGAAACAGCACTAACTCTACTTTAGACACAATCAGTTCAACAGCCAAAATGTCTTCTCAAACTTCTACAGAGAACAGCACTGTCAAGATCGACAACAGCATCCTCAAGACCCCAATTGTCAAAGCCTTGGAAGTTCCCTCAGTCGACGAGTCAGCCAAAGAACCAAAGTCAAGTCAGGCTCTGGATGAGATGGTCAAGGCTCTCGATGCCGAGATAGAGCAGACAAAGGCGGAGATGAGGGCCGTCTGGGAAGAGATTGCCATCGACAATGGAGAGCTCTACACGATCCAGGAGTGGATTTAGAGGGCGATACGGGCGGGCTTCACTTGAAGCCTAAAGAAGCACTCGAAGTCGAGTGAAAGCAGATTTTTACGAAGAAAGACAGTCTGAGGGAGATAGGAGGTACTGGGCGTGACCCTAGGCATAGTCAGCTCGCATGGTAGAAGAACATACCTGAATCTAAATCTTTCTTTTCACATATTAATAACAGCCCAGCGTGACCACCACTCGTGATATCAGAACGCCTGGCTGCTGAAATCATAAGAGATGAAGCCATCAAGCCCCTTACTACAGCTTGGATAAGGCTGTTGGGCTTTCTAAACTTAGAAGTAAGTTGGCTTTTCTAACCATTGTCTCACAGTGTCAGCAGGAAATAAAATCTCAAACAGGAAAGCACACGAGTAAAGGGTAAAAGCACCTTTTTTTGATCTGAACTGTCCATTGTCGGTATTACTATTCGCAGCCTCCCATAAAATAAAACATCCTGTGATAAAAAGTGAATTATGCAAGTCGTACACCGGCTTCCTTTCGCTTCTTGAGCTGCTGCTGGGCTGCCAGACTCATACCGGCAGACTGGCTTGCGTCAAACATGCTCTGTGATTCGCGTCGCTTCTCATCCTCGATCTTCTTGAGACGCTTCTCTGTCTTGCCCTTGCCACTGCCCTTGCCGTGGAACTGGTGACTGAGGTGCTTGAACGCCTCCTTGGTGTCGAGGGCACGGCCTTCGTCGTCGGCGTACTTGAGATCGACCTTGGGCTTGTATCCGGCGGCGTACAGCTCCGTCAAGCGCTTAGATCGCTGCTGATCGCGCCAGTTGTTCTGTTGGCGGGCGTACTCCTCGCGTTCTCGTACTGACATTCGGTCAAGTTTGCCACTCTGGCGGTCGCGCTCACGCTGCCGACGGGTTTGTTCGTCCAATTCTTCTTCTAGGAGGCGTTTCTTGGTGAGGAAGTCTTCCTTGTTGCGTAGACTGCTGTACTCTTCGTCGCCTCGTGCTTCCTTAACAAGACCGCGTTCCCTGAGCAGTGCTAGAGTCGCACCCATACCGCCACCGACAGCCTTTTCTTCCTCAACGACACCCGTCTCGTCCGTCTCCTCGATGGCTGATGTTTGGGGCATTTCTTCTTCAACTTCTTGAGCATCGTCGCCCATGGGGTGATCCTCGTCAGGTTCTGGTGACTTTGATACAGTCCTTGGTCTTCTGGGTTTGCGCTCTTCATTATCACCAGGCTTGCTCAAGCCGGCAACGAATTCTGAGACTTCTCCGAGAACAAGACCTCCCTCTTGTTCCTCTACTGGTTCTGGTTCATTCTCATTCTCTTTGAGAAGCTTGGCAATATCTTCAGGTCGAGTCTTCTTCCGTTTCTTCAATGCGTTCTTTCGTTGGATTGCTAGTGCTGCTTGAAGATCGTCGTCGTCCACAAACGTATCATCAGCTGCTTTTCGCTTCTTAATGGTCGTGTCCTTTGAGTCGACATCCATGGAGTCACCTGCGGGTGCCGTTTCGACAGGGAAAAGATCGTCATCGTCATCAGCAGGCTTTTGTCTGGTACCCTTCTTGTTCTTCTTCTTCTTGGGTTTCTTGACTTTGATCTGCGAAGGATCAATGTAATCTGAAGAAATAGGGGCATCACCTGTAAATTGAATGGTCAGTATCGAGTAACGAGGCGAATTGGGCAATGTTAACTCACCAATAATATCGTCCAAGCTAACGTTCTGTCCACTCCTTGTTTTGTCGACCGGCTTATCCAAAATATCTGAGAGCTCTGCAATTACGCCACTTGTATCGAGTGTGAACTTTTTGGACTTTTTGCCGTCAATCTCCTCGTCATAGTGTGACAAAATACCACGCTCGCCCTCCTCGTCGTCATCCAGAGGGTTGTAGCCAGGCTTCTTTTTCTTGGTGTCAAGTCTCTCGGCGAGCTTCTCGGCCTCGCGCATGTTGAGGTTCTCCAACTCGTCACCTTCGGCCTCGTTCTCATCGATGGTTGTATCCTTGAGGGTGAGAATCTGTTCGTCGCCATCGAGGAAGCCCGCAGTATCGTGTCCAACTTTGATACCCGCTAGGTCCTTGGAAGTATACTGAACTGCTGCAGCAGCTTCAGCCTCAGCTGCGGCAAGCTCTTCCTCTAACTTTCTGACTTTGGCGATGTTCTTCTGTCGTTTCTTCTGACCCATAAGCCAGTCTTTGGCACTGAGATCACCGCCTTCTTCGGCTTCTCCGAAGCCCTTGCCTTCCAGTATTGCATTGCGTTGCGCCTGCTCTCGTGCTTTTCGAACGGCTGCGGCTTTCTCTTCACGTTTCTTCTTGGCCTTTTCGGCTTCCATTACTTTGTTGTAATTGTCGTAGGCCTGAGCTTGCCGACTCTCGAGGGTGCTGGGCGCGTCGCCATCGGCATACATTGATTCATTTTGGGTAGTGTTTTCACCTGGCACGGGCAAAGGCTTCATGCCCAGGGAAATACGGATCCGATTTGTCTCTTCTATCGTAGCGGCGTCCATCTTGTCTGCGTTGATGAAAAGGTTATCTTTTGACAGGCAGAAAGGTACCTACCCTCTACTAACGTTGCTAAGTTGGCCCACATGAGATCTTATCATCACGTGTGTTGATAAGATACTTCCACAACCGTGGAAATCTGGTGTGACGATATGTACCTTGTAAGTCTGCTGGTGATTTAACATGTACCTAGGTACCGACCCACTCACTCTCTTCTAGCGATGGAAGCAATTTCTCAGCCTCTGAACTTCAGGGTAAAAAAAACAAGCGACATATGAATTTGCTCTAGAGTACTATTAGATGAATCACTAATCTCATCTCTCATGCTTCTAGATAGTAGCTGAGTTTTTTTGAGTATTTTCAAGCACGGATACTTCAGTGTAACGCGACTGGCAAGAACGCGACTGGTAGGACCCAGAGGTGACGGAAAACTCCGAGGTTAGACCGGATTATATAATCCGCTTTCTGCTGAAAAATCCATGTATTTAAGTCTTGCGATGGCCGCCTACGATTTTCTTTTTCTTTTCTTCCTTAAGCAAACACGGATCTGTGCTTTGCGATCCTCTGCCCTTTCGGGGGTCAGGGTCGATTGCTCTGCAGCTCGATAACTTATAAGGAGCCATCAACTTGTTATGGTGTCAATTTTCCTATCGACAGGTCCAAGAGTAACAGTTGCTTAAGTCGCTTTATTCGTTGCTCCTCGGAGCAGCTTGAGTACTGGGGCTTTTGCAACGAGACGCTATATTCCACCCCCCTTTTCCGAGACCGTTGGTTAGTGAGGTTGGGGAAAACCATGGCCTACCTACATATCTTATCATCTTAAAACTGCTTGTGATGTTATGTCTCGTGCTTGCAATTCCATCTGTAGCGATGCGCCTGAATGAAGGGTCGTCAAACTTTTTTGGCGGGCTTTGTCAGGTTGCCGAGCAACGAGTACAAACAAGTCTTGGCCTGCGCGCAACCATCAGAAGTTTATGATTGAATCACGGCATATTAGACAAGATGATGTCTTTGGTCATGTCTGATGTTTGGGCATTGCTCTCTCTGTATAGTCCGGATCTACGACTGTATCGGGAATATACGATGCTGCCCTGGTCCAGCGCAACTTGTGACGAGAAAACATTTTCCATGGTTTACGGCCCGTCTTCGGGTTTGGTACCAAGAACCGACTAGAGCACACCACGATGCCTGCGGTTTTATTCTTGTTCTTTATGTACGTCAGTCTCCGTCACAAGTTTATCCAATATTACAGCCACAGGGTAGGTAAGTCAGTGGGCTTAGCTGATGTGATGTGCGTAAGGTTGTATCAAGCCGAGTGATGATGGCATGGTACAACAGCCGATAACCGAGGGCAACTTGCATGCAGAGTACAGACAACCATACATATTCCATGCATAAGACTCGAGTTGTGCTCGGCGCTTCAAGCCACACGCATTTGATCCGTCCACTACCGATGCTTGTAGTCTGGGGAATTAGGAACATCTTCCTAGTTTGGACGCAATCCGGGGTTAGAGATGACTACCTATGTAGTCCTGTAATCCTGTGGGGAGATGGCCACGGCACGAACCGTAGGATCAGCCTAGAGGCGCGGCTATTGTTAAAGTAAAGCTCGGCTGGCATGTGAGGATTCTATTCCGCAGTAGACTATCTAACTAACTACCTGGTCATGGGGGATTCACCAGACTTCAAACCTCCTACCTATCAAAGGTAGTCCTAAAGGTTGTTTACCCCACATTCTTGTTAGCGAACTAACTCATCGTCAATTTGGAGAAAGGCATCAGTCAGTCACGAGAGCTCGTAGTCACCTGCTACTGATTATACAACATACCTAATCAAAGGGTTCCTTTTTATTTATGTCTCACAATTGTGCTTGTGAAAATGGTACTGAAGTCTTGAGATCGAGAGAGGTGAACGTAGACTCAACTACAACCAACTACACCGTCTCTTTAGTCGGAGTGACGCCAACAACTATACTGAACAACAACACCATCTTTAATCAACTGCATTAACTAATAGTCTTTAACTCGGCCTCATTCTAATTGTTCGGCCCTTTGAACCACACCGCACTATCCCCCAAAGGCCTACATCCGCTCTTCACGACCGCTTCAACTTCCGTCCTTCCATATTGGGCATCTGAGAACCATACCCCAGACAGCATCAACTTTACAGCACCAAGTAATTTTACCAGAATCGGCATGCCGGCTCTCTATAAAGTCTCGACAATGGATCTTTTTAATATTGACGATCCAGTCTCATCACTCTCACTCAACTCTACAGCTTCCTTGATACAGCCTATCATGTACTTTGTTTCATCCGCTTTACTCCTCGGCTCTTTCGCTCTACAGAGTGTCTTGGGCCGACCAGCCCTGCAAGAAAGGCAATCTTCTCTCGACTCCTTCATCAAGTCTGAGAGTTCGGTTGCTATCGAACAACTCCTGTGCAGCATCGGTTCTGACGGTTGTAACTCCCAGGGTGTTGCTTCTGGCGTTGTTATTGCGTCTCCAGATACCGAGGACCCTGACTGTAAGTGAAACTAACAAGCCAATCGTGGCTGAAAAAAACTAAAAAAAACTTGAAACACTCACTGATAATTGATAGACTTTTACACCTGGACTAGAGATGCTGCTCTTGTCTTCAAGTATGTCATAGATAGATTCATCAACCAGTACGACGCTGGCCTGCAGACAAAGATTCAACAATACATTGCATCTCAAGCCAAGCTTCAGGGAGTCTCTAACCCTTCTGGATCCCTCTCAGACGGTTCAGGTCTAGGAGAAGCCAAGTACGAGGTTGATCTTAGCCCCTTTACTGGTGGTTGGGGTGAGTACTTATCCACATACATGCCCTAAACCCCTGGATGAAGTCTATGACTAACAATTGTAAAGGCAGACCTCAGCGAGATGGTCCAGCTCTCCGGGCTACTGCCATCATCACTTATGCTAACTGGTTGATTGATAATGGCTACACTTCTACCGCTTCTGACATTGCCTGGCCTGTTATTCGTAACGATCTCAATTATGTAGCTCAATACTGGTAAGCATGCAGCTTCAACTTCCGAAACAAACTCTGACCATCACAGGAACCAAACCGGTTTTGACTTGTGGGAAGAGGTCAAGGGAAGTTCATTCTTCACAACCGCTTCTCAGTACCGAGGTTCGTCTATGAGTTCTATACTATCACTCTAACCCGTGTACTGATAAGTATATCGCAGCCCTTACTGAAGGCGCCGCTCTGGCCAAGAAGCTGGGAAAATCAGCAGACAACTACATCGCTATCGCACCACAGGCCCTTTGCTTCTTACAGGCTTACTGGATCCCCTCCGGAAAATACGTTGATTCCAACAGTAGGTATTGCCCACTCTATCTTACATCTGACCACACACGTTGCTCATCAAATCCACAGTCAATGTCAACGATGGACGTACTGGAAAGGACGCAAACAGTATTCTCACATCCATCCACAACTTCGACCCTGCCCTGAGCTGTGATGTCGCCACTTTCCAACCATGCAGTGACAAGGCCCTTGCCAACCACAAGGCAGTCACTGATTCTTTCCGTTCATGGAACATCAACAAGGGCATCTCCCAGGGAAGCGCCGTATCTGTTGGAAGATATGTCGAGGATGTTTACTACAACGGTAACCCCTGGTACCTTGCCACCCTCGCCGCGGCCGAACAACTCTACGATGCACTTTACGTCTGGAAGCAAAAGGGATCCATCACTGTCAACGACGTCTCTCTCTCGTTCTTTAAAGATCTCGTCTCTGGAATCTCCACTGGCACATACGCTAGCGACTCTGCTACATTCAAGAGTATCACCGATGCCGTCTCAAAGTATGCTGATGGATATGTGAGCATTGTCCAGAAGTATGTTGGTGACAACGGCGCCTTGGCAGAGCAGTTTGACAAGAATAACGGACGTCCCCTTTCTGCCACGGACCTGACCTGGTCGTACGCCGCTTTCCTCTCCGCTGCTGACCGCCGAGCCGGCATTGTCCCTCCCTCTTGGGCGAGCGGTGCAGCTGCTGTTCCTCAGCAATGCGGAACCAGCACTGTTGCTGGCTCATACTCGCTCGCCACTGCCACCTCGTTCCCGCCATCGCAGACACCCAAGGGCGGCGCTCCATCTCCCACGGGTACACAACCTTCGACGACTTCACCTACTTCATGTGCTACCGCGACTTCAGTCGCTGTCACCTTTATCGAGACGGTTACCACCAACTTCGGCGAGACCATCAAGGTTGTTGGCAACATCCCTGCTCTTGGTAACTGGGACACTTCAAAGGCTGTTGCTCTGAGTGCCTCGGACTACACCTCCTCCAACCCTGTATGGAAAGCAACCATCTCTCTCAAGGCAGGACAAGATATTCAGTACAAGTACATCAACGTTAAGCAGGACGGCTCTGTCACCTGGGAAAAGGACCCCAACCGTGCCTACACTGTTCCCAAGACATGCGCTACAAAGGCTACCAAGACGGACAGGTGGCAGTCTTGAGAAACTGCATCATCTCTTCCATTCAATTTATGTTACCTTTGGATGTTTAGAGCGTATTGAGCGGACTGCCTGGTATTTGTTCCTTTTGTCAAGCTTAGGTGATGGAGTATAATGGTTCTGCCACGAAAGATATGCCATTCATGCATGAGTCTAAATTAGAATGACTTGACTTATTATCATGATTTCTCACTTCTTGCTCCCTATCTGTTTTTTGTCAGTTTAATTTGGTGAATATGCAGTCAGTGACCACTCACTGATGGCCGAGAAATACAGCCCATAGTGATTGTGAATAATAGTAGATATTGGACTTTGAACATCGTATTCATAATAGTTATGTTGATTCTATGCCTAACCTGACCACTTTCAAACCCATAGTTAATAAGCAGACATGCGGATATCTCATCTGTTCTCCCCACCTCTTCGACCTTATTGTCAAAAGAAGGGCCCCAAGCTCTTATTGTCGTTTGAAGTTCTTGATATATCCTAACCCCTTCTTTGCTATGCACGTGCCGTTCTCGTATCAGTCTTCACTTCGCCGTCGGTCATTCCTCTACGCAAACTCATCATCGGCCTCCTCAATCTGGTTCTTCACACGGACCAAGATCGTTGTCTTCCACTTATCCAACTTGCTGATCTGGTCGAATTGGTACAGACGGTCGGTGAACTGCTCTTGGCTCTTGGCCTCGATAGCCTCGCACAAGTCACATAGGAGCTGGTGCTCTCGCTGAGCGCCAAATGAGGGGTCCATATCGCGGTACTTCTCGAGGGCGCGCTGAGCAGCGACAAGGTCACCGCTGGCAAGGTGGCAGATGCCTGCCTTGAGCAGGTAATCCTTGACGCTGTATTTCATGAGGTTGTTGTTAATAGACTGCTCAGCCACCTTTTCGTATTTCTCGATGGCCTTGTAGTAGTCGCCCTCAAGGGCGGCCACGTCGGCAACCTTGAGCCATAGCTTGTTGGCAAGACTTTTTTTTCGTTAGTGTTGTAGGCGAATAGAAGTGACATATCCGACTTACGCAGCTGCGTTATCGCCCTCGTACCAAGTGGCAGCGAGTTCGTAGCTTTCGATCGCGCTCTTCGCATCGCCGAGATCCACCTCGTATAGTTCACCAAGATTCTCCTTGTGAGAGGCCGCGCGACGGAAGTTGCCCTTGGCGCAGTATCGATCGACAGCAACGTTCAAGCATCTCGCGGCAGCCTGGGGATCGTCTTTGCGGTAGGCCTTAAATGCATCGACGAGGGTGTTGGCAGCATCATCGGGCTCCTTGAGCCTATCGGTCTGGACTTGGGCGGCCTGTTCGAAAGCCTTTCCGGCCTCGAGGTCTACAGTTGCACATGGTCAGATCCTGTTTCAGAGTGGGAATGTCGAGACAAAGCGGGAAAAGGCATACTCTGTTGTTGCATCTTGAAGGCATTGGCGGCCTGGGTAAAGAGATCGGCAGCTTCTTGGTACTTGTCTTCTCGTCCTCCAAAGAAGCTGAAGCCACCACCGGCGCTTTGAAGCTGCTTCTGAGCCTGAACATTGCGATGCGTCAGCACAAGATCGTTTCTAACGGCCAAGACCAAGACCAAGACCAAGGCGGGGGAGGGGTTGTTACGGAACCTTTTGGAGGAGTGCTCGAGGGTCTTGCGCCATGATTGTGAGATTTAGCTTAAGGGGTATCAAGGAAGATTTGTAACGAAAAACAAAAGGTGAAAAAGTGCCACGTTGAAGTTATCAAGAGCTGACTGATGGTTGTAAGTAAAGATGTCGACTGGTGTTGCGGCGTGGTTGGCGGCTGAGCTATGACGACGGGGTCGCCTGAGCCACAGTCTAGCAGTTTTAGTGGGTCACAGGCTTCTGTAACACCTCAGGTAGCGTATCCGCTACAATTCGAGATTGAAGATTCCATGATGGACAATATTTCATGTCGACTATCAACTGATTCAAAGTCCACCACCACATTCAAAGAATACCTACCTTTCGAGAAAAATACGAAGAAAATATACTGAGGTCAGCTAAATAAAATGGCAATCTGCGCTTCTTGTCGACTCGCCCTTCGGCGCACCATCACCATAAACTCAAGCAAAAGCACCACAACTCGATTAAATACTACCAAATCTTCCACTGCCGCCTCAATTCTCGAGAAGCCTACCTGGTCCGTCCGCAGTCTTCTCCCCTCTTCGTCATCTTCAGAACCAGCAGAAATCACGCCTTCACAACTACACCATCTTCTCCGCCTTGCAGCCCTACCACTTCCCACTACGCCCGCCGATGAGGCCACCATGATCAACACTCTCCAAAGCCAGCTGCAATTTGTCCGTGCGGTGCAGCGTGTTGACACAACTGGCGTGGAGCCTCTGAGAGCGATCCGCGACGAGACACCAGAGGCTCGACAAGAGGTGATGATTGGACTTGCAGATCTACAAGAGGCACTGGACAAGGAAGTTCGCATAGGGCATTACCAGCGGGCAAGGAGAATGAGAGAAAAGATTGAGTCTAATGCGGAGAAGTGGGATGCTTTGAGCACAGCGAGCAAGACAACAGGGAGATACTTCGTCGTCGAAAGTGGAAAAAAGGATATCGAGGGCGCCGAGTGATGAGGAATTAACAGCGTAAAGGCCTGCACTCAAGGGCGAACAGGGAATGTGACATGATACCCTCTTGTATAAAATATTACTCCAGACCCTGCGTCACGCTGCACTTGATGCATCGTGCCTATGCTCGCCTAAATCTTCATGAAGAACTCCTCCCCTGCCATATAACACATCTATGTTCATATCATCATGATTCATGCTCATTTTTCTTTATCCTGCTTATCTCATGATCCGCTGTCCCCGTTATTTTAAGACTTGGTTTCCGACGATCCGTCCTTAGGTTTCGGCTTGGGCACTTTCTCGTAAGCATTTGGACTTGGCGCCCTCTTCTCTTTGCCCTTCCCGCTTCTTCGTCCTCGTCCGTGATTGTGCCCAGGTCCATGGCCGCAGCCTTGACGTTTGCCGCCTGCTGGCTGTGCGCCGTCGCGATCAGACCCCGAGTCGGAGTCGGAATCTGAGGAAGACTCGTCGCTGGACTCATCGACAGCCTTGGGTTTGTGGTAAATACAGCACACTGTTATGACTGTGTTAGCCTGTGCTTCCTAAATGCTGTAATCCATATTGCTCACCTTTTGAACTCTTGCGTCCGAGACCTTCGTTGTCTACTACATCCTCCGCCCATTGCACAGATCTTCCGTTGGAAGCATGCGCACCCCGAAGCCGCAGGATCTGAGGAGCCTGCTCCCTCGTCTCTGGTGTTTGTGTCGGAGTTTCAGTTTGTGTTTGTGAGGGCGCTGGTGCGCTTCGTTGTTGCTGTCGTTGCGACATGGTTTAGTCGGCTTTTGCTGGTTTGCTGCGATCTTGTTTGTTGCTTTCTCAAGTTGTCGGGTGGAAAGAAAATTGTTGTTGTCTGGAAGCAGAGACTCTAATTATCACGCGTTTGTTGATAGAAACGTCTGGCAAATGATATGAATGAATTGTAATCGGGTTTTAGTGATCATCGATGGAGGGGCGCAAAGAAAAATCCGGGGTTGATTCGCCCCACGTTATGCAACTTCTTTATTAGTTGGGCGAGCTTTTTTAACACATTAATTACATGTGCATGACTCGGCGCCAAGTAAAGCAAACTACAACTTCTTCTCACCTGAGCAGAACCAGCATTGGTGTCTTTTGTAGATTGATGTTATACAAGATTTTGGTACAGTCTATACTTCTAGGTGGTATATAATTGGCATAATATACAACGTCAAATCTTACACTCATTCATCATATAGCTTAAATCATGGCAGTACTCAGTTTGCTGCCCTCCTCTCGACCTTGTCCTTCTTTTTAGCGCCTTTCATACTCCTTCGAGGTCGGCTCTTCTTATGCTCTTTCAACACACGAGGTTTGTTGTTCAACCATCCATGAATAGGTTGGCGAGAACCGATGAAGCGGCCTTCAGGGCTGAAGACGTCAACTGCTGGCCACCCAGGATCCAATGGGGGCTCTGGCTCTTTGCGTCTCGGTTGCACAACGGGCGCAGTATCTCTTCTTTGAGACTTCATGGCGGCGAAAGGGTCAGTGGTATCAACTGGCTTTTTCCAAACATTTTCGTCGGCTCTGGTCTGCTGTTGTTGTTGATCGAACACCTTTAGAGCAACATCGCGAGCACGGACTTGTGCGACGAGCTCGACATAACCCACGCCTTCGATGAGAATATCTGTAGACAGGACTCGGAAGGGTAGCCTGTCAACGTTAAGACCGATTGCATTCTTCCTTGTAAGAGGGCCTGCTCTCTTCCTGGTGACGTCGTGCGACAGCTTAAATGTTCCCGCATGCTTCATCTTGTCTCCAATACCAGGAAGCATGATACTGGGCACACCGGCAGACTCCCTTGTCTGCTCCTGGAAAGCAATGGCCTTGTCGGTTTGAGTAAGATGCTCTTCCAAAGGTGTAAAGTTGTAAGCCAAGATAACCAAATTAGGGTTCTTGGGTGTGATGCGAATTAGACCTCCACCGAGGATGAGCGACTTGCCAGGAGTCATGGAGATCTGCTCGGGTACAATGCGCTTCTTCATAATCGTCGATTGCCGGGCGTCCTCTCTCACGAAAAGTTCCAAGTCGCTACGTGCCAAGCCAGGAAGATCGACTAACTCACCCTTTCCATTTCCGAATGGAACTCGAATAGGGGAAGCAGTTGTGCCAGGCAGCGATGATACCAGAGGCATGTCGGGATAATTCTGGGCTGGTTGCAGGGGCGGTAGCAAATCTCCAACATCCACATCCTTGTCCTGAATCGGCTGCGCAGCAATCGATTCTGCACTCAGGACTTCTCGAGGGTATGTCGATATCGCTGCTCGGTCCTTATCATTCACTGGCCCCATCCTGCCCTTGGGATACACAGCTTCGAACAGCTGGCTTTTGCCCACGTTGACCTTCCCGACCATCCAACCCGCACCTCCGCGACGCCAGATGTCTTCCTTAACCTCCTTACACCACCAAGAACGCTTTGCGCTAACACATCGGACGTTGCCCAAACGAACTCTGTTTCCGAGTCTTCCCAGAGCATCTCTCAGCACTTCACGCAAGTACGGCATCATGGTGTCCACAATCTCCTTTTTAGGTCCCAGCAGATCGCCTCTTGTGATGATAAAGCTGAGTTCTGTCTTGCGATCATGCTGGAATTTGCTAGCTCGCGATCTTCGGTTGCGGGTTCTGATAGGGATATCGCCCAGCAGAACGTTAAGTCGAGGGATGAGCGACATGGGAAAATCGGCAGCGTCGATAACATGGTATATATGGTTGTATTTGTGTGGTGACTCTTCGATCGTTTCGCGCAGCGACTCGACAGTGGGGTGATACATGGGAACCTTTGCTGTATCGCCTTTTGTGCTGTAGTGCTGCAAATCATGACATCGGTCGCATACGGGCTGCTTTTCTTGAGGAGGTACTTCTGCTACTGCGTTAGCTCCCATGCTCATGTTATCTTTTGGTGTTCGAGGTGCATACTCGGAGCGACATGGCCCTCTCTCTCAGCGCCAGAGATCAAGAGAGAAGGGTCCATTCCAAGAGCTTCCATTTGTCTCCTGTCCAAATTCTTAAGAACTTCGCCGACGACTTCATCCTCCTGCGTGGGCGCTTGTTGACGTTCATAAGCCCTTGGATTTAGCCATTTCTTGACTCTTTTGCTCTCTGGGTCAAAGTAACCCAGTAATTGCGGATCGTTCGTCTGTGTAAAGGCGCCACATCCAGTACAGTTCAAGGGCAATTTCCTCCTTAAGACTTCAGGGTTGAAAAGAGAAGGTGTTTCGGCAGATTCGACAGGTTCGACAGGCGTTTCTTGAGTGGTTGTCGCTTCGTTGTGATTGAATCGTCGAGTATAAACTGGGGTTTGTAAAGGCGTCGCTCTTGGCGTTCTATAAATTCGACTTGGTGCTCCAACGGCAGGACATAAAAATAAAGGGACACTAGATGGAGCAGAAGCTTCACCAATACTGAGTGCCCGATTGAGCCACCGAGTTGACAATGCGCGGTGCATTGCGTTCCTCCGATGTAAAATTTCGAATTCCCAGTTGTCGCAACTAAAAAAAAGTTGACTTACACAGATTGTCCTAGGAATTTCCTAGGAAATGATTCTCGGCTCAACGATGTAACTAGAGCGGCATGTCAAAAGTGGATCCTTTTTGTCCCTCCGGGTCAACGCTCGGCCCGCTGCTTTCAGTGTTCGCAGGGGTCTGTATGATTTTCTGGGCCTAGAGACGTCGACTTTTCGAGGCATTGCGATACTGACCTGGTTCGATTTGGAGACACCTGCGTAACGCCTTTACGGATCAAAGGTTTGCGCAGTTCAAGATGAGGTCTCTTGGTGAGCGTTACAACAAGCTTCATAGGGCAAGTCAATTCCTCTGTACTCCCCCACGACCATGGCTAACAACTTATATAGAAGGTAGATATCTCCTCCGCAATCGACGACTTACGATCCAATGCTCACGATACAAACAGCTTGTTTCCTTAAGAGTTGGCCCTGGTGCGGCAATTCTTCCTCCGGAGGTGACCAGAATACATATGGACTTTGCCACAAGTTTTAAGAATGGTCATATGGGTGCCAAGTTCGTTACCAAATATCGCACTCAACTATATATCAACTGATACACCGAAATAGAAAGTTCTGGCGCGAGAACCTCCCTCGACTAAAGTACCACAACCCTTCGGTCCCCATGATCGTCAACCGACACAACCAAAATCAGAAGAAGCCCACACTCTCCATCTACCTCCGCAAGCCCGACGCTACAACTCCCCCACCAGAATCCCGCTCCCAGCCCGCCTCATCACGCAGCAACCTATCCAAGGCGACGCCTCCGGATGCCGACGAAAAGATCATCACAGTCGACATGACCGAGAAGCACTCATCCCACATCCTCGAGTTCGTACTCGCTGAGACTCGCGCAGTTCCTCTCAAGCCTACAAAGGAGGAGATCCGCGAGTTGCAGGAGATTGATGCAATGGCTAAACAGGCCGAGGTTGACCGCGCGCGCATGAGAGGCCTGCGGGAGGAGAAGCAGCGCGAGGAGGCTATGTTGAAGCGAGCTCGGGCTGCCGGTGGTGTTGCGGAGGAGGAAGACTCGTAGATGTACTTCCTGCCGGAAAAGAGGGACGACGCTGTACAATAAATCTGCATGACTCGATGCCACATAAACTGGCAGGTGTACTACTTGGAAATATGAAAAAGTTTACCAGTCATCTTTTACTTTAGACACATGTTTTTTGTTCATTCTCGTATTATCAGATTCTAAACGACTTCGGGAAGATAGTAGCTATAACTATTTACAATTTGGTGGTGCTGATGCCGCCATGTTCTCAAGGCCCTATCCTCGAGTAAGTCAGTATCAGTGTCTAGTTTAGGACTCCTGAGGTTCTCATATATATCTATATTCCCAAATCCATGGGTCTACCTATTAAAACTCCGTATGTGAAATGAAAACCTTTTTCATAACCTCGTCAAGTGTATCTCTTTACTTTATTCCGAAACCTTCGCTCTCACGCACAGCAGTCCATAACATCTTCTCCAATCTTTCTTTGGATGCGTACCGTGAGAGAGACAACATATTGAAACATGTTCGGGCGATAGGATACCTGCCTTCGTCCTCGCCTAGGCAAGAAATTTTGATTGGTAGTACAGCAGCACCCATGGCAGGGATTCGATCACTGCCGGTGATGAATGAGAGAAGCTTGCGCTGGTCTTGAGAGGTGGCCTCCTGGAATGTCTCCCAGAACCAGTCAATGACGGGCTCAGAGCCATCCGGCTTCTTATTGCCCCAGTTATCGTACTCAGCCACGCCCCTGAGTGAGTTGATGTCGAGTGCTTCGTCTGAGCCTCGTACCAGAAGCTCGATCTCTTCTGGTCTAAAGAGGGACAGCGCATTACCTCCGCACACAGTGTAGAAGCCTCGTTTGAAGGGCTCAAATTGCCTTGTCACAGACACGTCGATTACATGGCGCACATAGAGGTCCACATATTCTTGACGATTGCTGTTAGTGACAGGAATTCGTTCGCCTCCTCTGCGAAGAGGAACCTGGGCCTGGGTACCGTATTTGTCCATGTCAACAACAAAATCAAGACAAAACGTCTCTTCCACGTTCCCCTCATATTCAAGTAACTGCCATAGTCCTCGAGCCAGTCGAGGTCGGTATTCGGCAAGATCTTCTAGCGTGTAGCGCATTGGAGGTTTTGGATGAGCTGATCCTCCAGTGCCATGCGTAGGAGCAGAAGCAATGAGTTTGCGGAATGCAAAGGGCGGCAGGGCCACATCAAGAATAGTCGAGTTGTAGATGGCGAGTCCCATCACAACACCAATCAAGAAGAACTGATCTGATGTTTCGAAAGCGTTTGGGTTGAAATAGCAATACTGCGAGTCCTCGTCGTAAAGAAACAACCCTGTTGTATGTCAGTTCGTGCACCAGAGTGTCAAGTTGTTTAGCCTACCATGATCGGGGTTGAAAACCTCTCTGACAAGTAGAAGAAACCACTCTTTCCGTAGACCGCCCGCATCCACCCCCTCCTCGCCATTGAAGGTAATGCGTAGACCTTTTTTGATATCTTCGCTCCCACTCCCAATCACCTCACTGACAGCCTTGAGGCTGTCGTCAACAAGACAGTCACGACGAACGTTCAACTCTAGGAACTGGTTAATGACCTTCCGACTCATGATACTATCAAAAAAGGCATCTCGCGCTTTGCTCTGCATTTGACGGCGAGCATCATGCTCCAGAATGTGGTTTTTTGCCCAGATACTCAACAGGAATGGGTACTGGCAAAATGTGAATTTGCTTTTTCGAGACTCCCAGTTTTCAAAGTCCGCAACGAGGTCGGTGTAGTCGATCATTGAGTTGTAAAAGTCGCTTGTTGGGAGCATCTGGCCGTGAGAATGTGCGCCATTACACCTTTCGCCAGAAGTAGAAGAAGTCTCTTCGGTTTTTCGACTGTGCGGCGAGTTGTTAGCAGCAAAAAGAAGAGCTAAAACTCGAGAAGAAGCTCTGATCTGCCAGTCTTCGCCGTACATGACTTTCTTTTGCGGCCCCTTAGCTTTCTTTGACGAAGTTGACCGGTTAATCTCGTCGTAGAGATAGGCTCCTGAGCGACCTTCTTGCATCTGTGGAATTAATCCGGCCGTTATATCTACTTTGACTTCTTGCTTTTTCCCGCTTTGTCGTATCATGCGATATGTTAGAAAGCCAGATGCAATCTCCTTCGTTCTGATAAATCGAGAAGGGTGATACCTAGCGAACCAGGAAATCAACTGATTATGGCACTCGGGCGAGGAGTTTGATATAAGTCCCACTATGCGCTTAATAATTCCAGAATGTTGTCCAGATAAGGGACCGGTTTCAGGGACACTGCCTTTGCTTGATCGAGCGAAGTTAGCTCTAGAAGGTGAGTTGTTTTCTGGCTGTATGATTCCGTGAAATAGGTTTTCGGTCTCGTGTAAGAGAGGATTCTCAAGAATTACGAGGAGAAAACGTAAATCTGTGGGATCTTTCAACGGCCTTCCGGGTCGTTTCAGAAGCATCTCTGTCGCTTTAAGCAAGACTCGTCGAGCATGTTCCTGTCCCTGTAACAACTCTCGTTCGATCGACTGTAATTCGCGTTGCGGAGGCGTTTGCAAGTTCTGTTCTTGACAGATGTCTTCGTAAACGGCAAACCATCCTTTGGCAGGATTCACGATCGCCGTGTACCATGTCATCAAGTCGCCCCAATTCAGTTGTGGTGTCTTCGTGTGGGCCAGCACATTTGGGGGACTCCGTTCAACTCGATGTGCTGAAGGTCTTCGAGGTCGTGACTCCTCCTGGTTTCCCGTCCACCAAGTTCCATTCTCAGCAAAATCACCAAGAAGCAGCATCTTAGGATCAGGATCAAACGTGCTATCCTCCGCCGGAGGGGCGGTCCGCGGTTGCCGCTGTTCGCGAAGAGCATGACTTTCTGAGGGGGCTCGACGGTGCCCTCGCTGCTCCCGTGGCTCGTCGGGTGGTATGGGCTTACGATAAGTTGCTTCGCTTACGTTTTTCATTGCAGGGCGAGGATGTGTCGAGAACGAAGAATTGATACACTCAAACGAACCAAAGCAAGTGACCATATAGTCCTCCAAGGCCTTGAATATCCTTTTCGGATCGCTTTCGGATGGGTCTGACGAAGGTTTCCGGGTCTCTCTTGGCGCATTGTCTTGTAGTATCTTCTGTACTGGCGGTCTGTCTGAATGGGAAGAAGAAAACGAGCGCGGCATTGGCGAAGAGTTCGTCCGCATAGGGTTCGCACGTAGCGTCGGCTCCTCGTCAAACGTATAATGGGAGACTTGTATAGTAGGGGATTTGGATGAAGGGGTGGCTCCTTTTTTCGGATCTATCGGTGAAAGATTACGACCAACAACTTGCATCCGGCTGCTGAACGACAGCTTGCTCTGCATAGGAGGCTCTGGTGGCGGCTCGGTTGGAGGCTTAGGGATTGGAAGCAGCCGCTTGGTTAGATAGGACTGTATCGACTGGTTGACAAGTCGTTTTGTGTGTTCGATGGAGACATGCGCAACTGCATTTCTGTTAGTTGTGACCCTCCGATACTTGCTGCTGGCTTACCTCGTGGTGTATTGGCTTGAGAAGAGCCATGGTTTGCGTCCCTGCGTGGTTTAGAGCCATCATGGTCTGTACTTAGAGGCTCCAAATCATTCACTGTTGTACAGATGGTGCATTTGAAGACCTTGAGATTCCTTGGCCAGCGTACTAGCGATCCACATGCCATACAATTTCCCGTCGCAAAATCTTTGCTTCCTGCAGGGCCATTTCCATCTCCGTTATGCGAAGGGGTTCGAACATGAGTCTTGGGCGCTTGTCGAGGCATCGCGGCATCATCATCTACAAAGCCCAGGTCGGGCGGTGGTGCGCCGACCGAGTTCTGCCTCTTTTTCTTGCTGCTGAAAAGGGAAGGGAAGGGCTGGCTCATAGAGCGCGTGTGTGGAGGTCGTTGAGGTCTGGAGGAAGAAGGTCTCGAGGGATGCAAGTCGGATTCGTCGGAGCTTGAATCGACGTTGTTGTTGTTGTTGTTGTTGTTTGAGAAGGAGAGCTCGAAGCGATTACCGTTGGAGGTTGCCTGTGAATTGTTCGAGTACAGCGCTGGCAACGTTGTTGGCGTATGTAAAGCCGTATTATGAATTCGGGTAATGAGGTCACTATTAGAGAGGTTGCTGCTGTTGTTGGGTTGGGACCCACGACGACTCAACCAGGGAGCCATTTCTAGGGAAGTTGCTACTGAAATAACGGAAATAATCGATCGACTGCCAGGAGAGGGATACTTGATGAGATAAATTTCCCAAGACTCTGAATAAGAAGTAGTATGTAGTAGGTAGGTAAAGCAATCATTTGTGGAAAACAAAGATAGAAAGAGTATTGAGAGAAGAAATACACTGGCTAATAGTCCAAGACGGTCTTTTCCAACAAAGCATGATTAAGCATGTTCCAAAGTCGGGATGTTCCAGGTTGGCGTTGACACGAGCTCAGCTCAGTTCAGCCAGAGTCAGCTCAGCCCAATTCAGTTCAAGGATCTCGGCCAAACAGAAACATGCGTTGTTATCGGGGCATGAAAGAGAAAGAAAATTAATAAAATAAAAATCGGTAGCCGAGTGATCTGTGGAACAATGACAAACGATGATGAGTGCGGCCAAAGCCTGTGGCTGCGGTTGGTGAAACAAGACAAGCCCAGTTTATACAAAGATGCATATGATGTAGACAGGCTGGATAAGTAGGTGTACTGTACTGTTGACTGTATACGGTGCAATACTACGTGTCAGGCATGCATGGGGTAGCCAAAGGTCCATACTCCATAGTTTGGTAACTAATAATCTATTATAATTAACTAAACAGCCGTAAATGAATGCAACGCGCGGCCGCCGGAATTTGAGTTCCCGCTCGTCTTGGCCTAATTTGTTCCTGACGAATTCATCCATCCCCACGAGGATGAACTCCTAGTCTTGGATCCCCATTGAATATCGTATTTAAACGCCGAGCAACAAGCCTGACGGATGCGGAGAATATCACGACACCAGAGAAAGACGTGGAGCTTCGAGCAGCCACTTTGGAATGGGGAGTAGGCAAAAAAGAGACACAAAAGTGTTTATCAACAGAGCAGATCCTCTCTTACCGCAATTAGAAACGTGATTGGATTCACCTGAATCTACCACGGATGTTCATAATCTCGTATTGGCGTGGCTGGGTAGGACTCTTTATTATTAGCTCTGTCCAATGATCGTGAGGTCAATGGCCGCATCTGGTGTTAGGTACCATGGTTGTCACATTATATCAGTTCTTGCTTGGCTCAACTGAATTCCGGGGGAAAAGATATGACCAAGTTTTTCTTATTATCTCATCCTTCTATGATCTGGAAGGGTTTGCCAGGAGCTCGTATTGACCTAAAAGACAACGGGTTCTGTAACTCGAAAACGTTTATGGCTTTATTAATTCCAACCCAAAGACAGGTAGGGATCACTGTTTAGTTCCCGCAAACGGTCCCTGTCTTAGGAGCAAATGTCACCAGCCGCTTAAATCATTAGCTCAGTTGGATGGTAGTATAGATGGATACAAGGCATATTAGACTTAGACAATTCGTATTCTTTAAGCACTACTGTGCATATTTCTTTCCATCATTACGGATAGGGAAAGGATTAACATCGGCTTCAATTACCGGGTAACCAACCAACAATCGAAGCTCTGAGCATAACTTAAATTCAAGCCATTCTCGTAAACGGTAACCAATTAATGAGAACTGAATTGCTTGTTGACGCCTACATTGCAAACCTGAGAATCTAAGAGTGCCTGAGACTCCCTTCTCCGCGCCGTGTAGCAACACCGCCGAAATATCCACATCCATGTGCTAGCCAGCCATGACGGACCTCAGTCGAAGTCGACGAACCAGTCATATGTCAAAACCACAGCGTCCCTGCATGTTCTGGCTCCAGATCGAAGACAACGTCAACTTCTCTGATTGTCTCATTAAGCCATGATCTTTTGTCCTCTTCTACCCTAACCCCTATCAGCCTTACCATCTGCGAAGGTATCACCCCATGATTTGCCGTGCCGTGCAGCACAAGCTCATTCTGGCTCTGGGAAATAGTCAAATCTCCCTTCAGCTCTGCCAATATCTCTCCAGGGCCATTCCGAAGCTCGAAGAGACACAGCCCATGACTGATTTCCACTTGGCCCGAGTAACTCGAACTGAGTACCATTCTGACGTGTTTTCCCGAACGCGATACCTTCCTGATGGCTAGGCGTGGCCCGTCCACGGCTTCTAGTGGCATATCGATACGTATGCTGCATGTTGGTGAAGCTCTCAGCGCTCGTATGGTACACTCGCTGTTCTGAAGCTGAAGACAAGTGTCTCTGTCAACGATGAGACTCCGAACAAAGTTACAATATGTAGCGTAATTGGAGATGTACACGCGTTGCTCCTGGACAGCAAAGTCTGTGCCCCAGTAACTCGTCTGTATTTGTGGTAGTCTGACCTTTACAAAGCTGGATCCGTTGAACGATAGACTGGCCTCCATGGCATCGATAGTGCTGGAAATGGTTCCTGTCCCAATAAGACGCCCTTGGATGGTAATACAGAAAGAGCTTTGAACGTCACAGTTAGCTACAAAAACTAGAGCCAGTTCATTCGCCGACTCACTTTTCGGTAGCACCCCTGATCTTGAAATGAGTGGTTTCAAGTTTAGCAGTGTCCAGGAGATGCTGCACGAAGGTATCCACGATAATCAATGGTGAGTAAAACGCTCTACCGCGACGAGGCTCGGGGGCAAGGATCGGTCGAGCAAATTCCTTGAATAAAGGAGAGTCGGAGATATTCATCTTGGCTGAAGGACAGCAAGTCAATGATGGACTCTGGCCGCTGTTTGGTTTGATAGGTTGTCGGACGGTTTGGGTTGTGCTACAATTAATCTTTTGTCTCTAGAGACTGGTAGAGTTATAGATAAATATCTGACGGATCGAATCAAGGATCTGTCGTATATATATACACATATGTATACCTGCCTACCAAAATCACGTTCATTCGCAGATGCCCAACCCATAGATGTTCTACGAGTGTCAGCTGCAAGCATTGACAGGTGTCAGCACTGCCCATTGATCAAGGCTCATTGCTACCCGGAACGACCAAAGATCCTTTTGACCTTTTGATCTGTCCCTCCTACTCCTGTGGTTAGGACGAGTCTGAAAATCTACCTATCTTTTCACATTAGGTCGTTACATGTGGGAGAAGTCCAAATGTTGGAAAACTCTCCATCAGTGATGTTCACGTACCAAGTTCACGAATACTGCGATGCTTACACCTGAAAAATAGAACCAGGAGGTAAAGTCGTTAGTTCTCTTCTGATCTTACTCATACTGACGAGGCTTCGACCAAATTATGTGCCCAGTCAGTAGTCAGATTTGGGTCAATCCTATCTGTTGTAATCATTGCTGACCACAGCAACGTTCAGCTCAAGGACAACGAGGGCCGGTTTATGGGTGGTATAATGCTTCGAATAGAACAGTCGATAATCTCGTCGTGAATATGGGTTAATCGTACCAACAGCTAGGTACTCATCGACCAAAACTAATCGCGTCTATGATGCCCCTCTCTCGATGGTCTCAGACACCTCATCAGGTTATTTAAGCTTAGACATTTTTGATCGTATGGGCACCCTCGCCCTTATTATTGATTCTCTCTCAATGCCGAGTCACCACTGATCACCAATGTGCTCGTGCTTTGCAGTCCCAGCCTCTCTTCACAAGGCGATCGTGAGGGTCTGGCCTACGAGCCAACCTAGCTCCCCATGAGTCGACTACGTCACAAACACTTCTCCCTATCAAGCTTGACGTGGGGATCAATATCACTTGATATTCAGACCAATCCAGCTATGATTGCGGTGCGGCTAGGTTGCCTACCGGATTCCGGACTTGCACATATGGATCGGAAAACCGCAATCACTCAACAAGCGTGGTGGATATGGAATTTGAGGCGACGGCACGGATCATTCATTTAGACGTGCCTCAGTGGGCGTTTGGCATAAACATTAGGTCTCGTCTCACATCACTGAAAAGATTGACGTCTTCACGTATCTCCCGAGCAATTATCTCGTTTTGACGGCGGCAAACATTGACCTTGATGCAAATGATTCCGAGGTTCTAAAACCCTCAAACTCCCACGGATCCCCCACGCAACCCCTGTCACATGGGCGAAACCCATGGTAGAAATTGCCCTCCATTTTTATGAGTACATGCCGATACCCTTCGCCATGCTTCTCATTTGTGACCACCTAGATGATAAAATGGGTTCGTTTAAGAAGGGGGAGCAGCGCCACGGCCACGGCCAAATCCACCACGGCTAGTAGCATGTTAGCAATTGATTCGTTTCGACAATCCAAACATCAAGGCAACTCACAACTGAGGAGCGAACTCGCCGGGAGCACCACCCTCCTTGCCCTCGCCAGCATCCCTTCGTCGGTATCCACCCTCACGGTCACCACGGTCACCACCACGGCCACGGCCGAAAGGTCGTCGCTCGCGCTCGCCCTCACCGAGCATGCCACGGGGAGGAGCGTGCGATCGTTGTTGCTTGATGTGGGTAGCGGGAACGATCTCAGCGGGGAGGTGAAGCCACTCGCGGAGGTAGTCGAGACCCTCGGGGGTCAGGGTGTAGTAGTAGTATTGCCAAGAGAACTGAGTCTTGACATAGCCGCGAGAGTTGAGCGACTGCAGAGCCTTGATAACGAACAGGTTCTTAGTGTCGATATCGGGGTGCTTGGGAAGGTTGAAGTCCTTCTGGGCGACGAGGACACCCTCACGGAAGAGGTACTGAGAGCCAAACTGTTAGTTATGTGCGCTATTGCAATTGATTCTGTGCAGCTCGCAATTCGCCGTCATCGTCGCTGCGTAGCTCGAAAGTATTGGTTATTACCTCGTGGATCTTCTTGCGGTCGGCCTTGGGAATCAACATCGTGGCGGTATTTGCTGCTCGTCGGAAGGGTCGATGTTGGAAGGTGGCAGTTTTCGGAGGGACGAAGGCAAGATCTCAAAATGTCAACTTTTGTGGGCGGAAACCCTACCAGAAAATGAGAGGTAGCGAAGTGGGGTGGGGAAAGAGAGAAATGTGGCTGCATTCACGTGATGAGGACGCTGTGGCTCAGGTTTCTTCGTGTGGCAGTTCATGGTCCACTTATTGTTTAGGCTATGTGCAACCGTATTGTGCATGACAACCAAACCTAGCTGGCAGCGAGCGAATCTTTGCGACAGGCTTCACTCATCTCTCATCTCTCGTCCCCTCAACGTTGTATCAATACACTCGATACCATACGCATCATGTCTCCACGAAACCTGAATGTTTTGATCACTAGCTTTGCTGGTTTGGGACTGCCACAAACTCTCGTCCTTCCGCTGTCTCCATCAACTACAGTTACCGAATTGCGCGAACGCCTGGATGACCGACTACCAACAACTCAGTCAAGACTCATCCTTACAACTCTTTCGAACAAGCAACTTCCGACCTCATCAGATTCGCCCATCTCCGAATATCTTGCCACAACCGATGATGAATTTCTCTCCTTACGACTCGCGGTACCCCTATGCGGTGGCAAGGGTGGTTTCGGATCACAGCTGAGAGCCGCAGGTGGTCGCATGTCCTCCCGCAAGAAGAAGAGCCAAGAGGATCACGGATCTAGCCGAAATTTGGATGGGCGACGATTGCGCACAGTAAACGAGGCCAAGGCTCTGGCAGAATATCTGGCTATCAAACCTGAAATGGAGAAGAAGGAGAAAGAGAAGCGCCGCGAGCGTTGGGAGCAGATCGTCCAGGCCTCTGAACAAAAGGAAGCTGAGATCAAGTCAGGCAGTAAAAGTCGGCTGGATGGTCAGTGGGTTGAGGATAAGGAAGAGAGCAGTGAAAGGACTCGAGAGGCAGTTTTAGCGGCCATGAAGGCCGGCAACTACAGAGATAACCTACTCGGCACTTCTCATGGTTCTGCCTCTACACTGCCAAGCAACGAAAATTCTGGTTCAGACGATGACAAGGAAGCCTCTTCGGAGGAATCCACGCCACCACCTGCTGAAGAATCCAAAAGCGACAAGCATAAAGCAAAAACATTCTTCGGTTTTGACGAGGACGACGAATTTATGAGCTCGGATGAAGAGGATGAGGGAAAATGATGGATTGCACCGAACATGAGACGCAAGCATATCCTAAATTTTGGATAAACGTTGGACGTTGTCCGGTGTATTTGACCAATCGCGACGAGTATTTATATGATTATGGAGTACGGACTCTTTATTGTTAATAGGAATTTGAACTATCAGCGTTTCCGGATCAGGCCTTACATAGTCGAAATGATACCCATGACTGTCATTTGACGATCTATGACTCAAGAGACGTCATCACGAGTTCGTTGGAAAGTTCAAAGCACAACAGTCAATATTTGGGGTTAGCTTTTAAAGCATTTTCACAATTGATACAATTGCAGTGTATCTGCTCTGAATCTTCTAACATCATCCACTATTCCATATCTACAGGTTGAGCTTAAGCGTCGAGCTTGACGGGGAAGTTGCCGGCCTCTGTGCAATGCGTTAGTTCGAGTTCTGGATCGATTGCCGTTGTGAGGGTTAAACATACCGCGCTGCTCATCCCAACGCTGGTACCAGCCGGAGGGGCAGAGGGATCGGTAAGACAGCCAGAACTAGACGCCGGTTAGTACGAGACGTCGCGGGTATTGTTGTCACTCGAAACATCGTACCTGGCGGCAGGGCGCAAAGTCCTCGCCCTTGGCGATAATGCACTTGTGGTAATCGACGTAGTTTTGCCAGCAGTGCTTGGTCTGGTTCATGTTGGGGAAACGAGCATCAGTGCCTAAGACATGTTAGATCGTTTCGTGGCGATTGAGACAGGTGCAATTGAGCATCGTTCTTCGGCGTCGCGTTTTTCATTTCGTCTGTCGTCGTCGTCGAGAATTCGATGGTGTTCGCGGGGATGGTTGCTTACCAGCTGCATGGAATTGTTAGCCTCGGGATCACATCAGGTCATTTTTTCGATCCCGCAAGCGTGAAGCGGGATTATCAAGGACAATTGGACATACCAGTGACAAACTTGAAGGGCTTGGTAACAAGCTCCTGACCGTCGTCCGACATTTTGAATGGATTGAAGAGGAATTGACTTAAGGGAGGGGAGATTGGTCAATGACGGCGAGTATGGAGCTCGGTGCGTTTTGGATGGAGAGATTGAATGCGTCGACGTTGTCCGACAAGGCTCGAATCAGGTGGTTCGATTTCCAGAGAGAGAGCTCAGTGTGTGCCTCAGGCCTGAGTCGTCCCGGGCCAATGGTGTAAGGCACCCATCACAGCTGGTGGGGCCCGCTGTTCGCAATTGCACATCAGATGTTCGTTCGGCCAACTCCAAACATTGGACTCAATTTCCAATTGAATCATCTCTTCTGGACCTCTCTTCCTTAGACCCTCCCCACTCATTCACCTCAAAGATGCGTTCTACCGCTGCTCTCCGAATGTTCAGGCAGACGCCTCGCATGCTGCGACCCGTCCCCGTAAGTATTCCCGTTTCAATGGCTGAGAGAACGAGCTCTTTAGCCCTCGGCTCAGTATGACATCAATCGCTGACCAAGTTTCGTATTGCAGAAGGAGGACCAGGCTGGTATGTAACCATAAAATGCTTCCGTCAAGCTTCATCGAACCGATCGAAACTTCGAATAAGGATGCGCACATGTCCCAATTAAGCTGGACACTAACAGAATCCCAAGGCCACACCATCTCTCAGAGACTCCGAAAGCTCAAGCAGATCCCTCCTGAGCTGTACCCCCTCGGTAAACCATAAAAACTCCTGGTTGATGTTCTATATGTTCTAATACGCCGTCTAGCTGTCGTTGTTGGCTTCGCTCTCGGTGCTGCCGGCTACTCCGTTTCCCGCAAGTTCATCGTCGACAAGAACCTCCGTCTCGCTCGACAGGGCCCCGCCGCGCGCCAGGCAAACAACGGTCACGGTAGCGAGGAGCACTAAATTTATGCCGAAGAATAGAGTGAGTCTTGGGGAATGAAGTTGGTTGAATATCCTGGGAAGGGCAGTACTGTACATTTCAGAACAGCACGGTAGCAGGGAAATCCGTCAGGCATAAAATATGAATTTCGGTGATTGATATTTATCTCACCCTTGCCCACCAGTAACCGTGAATCCAATGCCTCAAACACCTTCGCTATGCCAGCAATAAACCCGATAACTAACCTCCAACTTTTGTCCTTATTCAGGCTTTGGTCCTGCAACATCAAGCTGTTCCAATCCTTGCATAGGGTCGGGACCAGAATCTGCCACTGCTCCCTCATCATCTGCTGCGTGCTCAGCCAGCCATCCTTCCTGTATATTTAGTTAGTAGTGTTGAAAATAAATCTGGCTTGCGTCGTACCTTTTCCCAAACGGCTGTCTTGCTGCCCAGTCCATCATCTGCGCTCTTGGGCGCCTTGGCTTGTGAGACCTTGAGGACCTTTCCGAAAAACTCCGATTGATCCATATTATCGATGGCTTCCTTTGCATCTGCAGCATCCTCGTACTCGACATATGCGAAGCCTCTATGGGCTTCTGTAGAGTTTGGCGCGTCAGGTTTCGGCACCTTGACCTCGACAATCTCACCGAATGGGATAAAGGCGTCTAGAACGTGACTCTGAGTTGCCATTTGAGACAGGCCGCCTACATGGACTGTAGCCTTCCATCGAGCTGCTTCCGACATTGTTACTTTGCAATGTGATTTCGAAAGATCAAATGAGAAATGGATGGTGTAAAGTGAGCTTGCAAGTCGTTTGCGTTGAACTCATATTGTCCAATAGCATGGATGTTGCTTGGCTGATTGACGAGAGGTTCTTGCTGTCACGTGATGCTCAAAGTCAACTTGACTTACACGGTAGACCTTGAGCTTCATGTTGCACAATGGGTGAACATGAACATTTATTTTGCGTTCTAATTTTCTCTCAAACTATTTATCAGTTGCTTCAAAGCAATTGCTTATTATTAATTGCGACTTCGAAGCTTGAAGTTGATCATCCGATCTAATATGAGTATTCAATGTAGGTGAAACAATAACTGGTAGTTGGAGCTATATATGCATGCCCATATATATAATCAAGAGTATCGCTTCGATATATAGCTACCAATGGCTTCATTGAATTCAAGTTATTAATCTATTGGCTGTTCAATTGAGTGTATTTGTTCGGAGTCACAGATGAATGGGCGTCTCTCAGTTGCTGGTACATTCATCTTAACTTCACCACTATTGCCCATTTTCTACAAACAAGAACCATAAATGACCGCTCAACTCAGCAATCTTCATTCCTCATAATGTTTTATTAGCTGGCTGCGGTTGTCTGAATAGCATGTAGCATAGGAGATAGTAGAAGCTTTCTGCACGTGATAGCTTGCCCCACCTCTCCTCGACAACTCAGGAGGCACGGACGTGGCCATTAGTAGGGAGCTCAGGAGCAAGTACGGGGCAGCCTGCAATCTGGCATCATACCTCCCACTACAAGACGCACCTCCACCGACCTGGTCTCGCTTTGCTTCACTTTCTTTTGAAGCATTACTGCGGGCAGAGGTGACATACTCATTGTGAACTTTATGGCTTGTCCCCGGTCATAATTGCCCATTTTCTGTCTTTATAAGCCTTGCCATTATATCAAACCGTTATTCTAAGCTGGTCCATTCGTCGCATAAGTCCATCAACTCCCCACCATCACCATCATGGTGCGCCTTCGAGAGATTCCCCGAACGGCCGCCTTCGCCTGGTCTCCAGGTGCTGGCAAGCCCATCTTAGTCACTGGTACTCGTGCTGGAGCTGTTGATGTCGATTTTTCAGACGAGAGCAAGCTCGAACTCTGGGACCTTGCTCTAGATGATCAACAGCAGGGCCTCGAGCTACAACCTGTCGCCAGCATCAGCACCGTTGCTAGGTAGATACCCAAGCTTGCGCATGGAAAACACCACATTCTGATCAACTTACCAGGTTTTACGATGTCGCATGGGGCCCTCCTAACGAGGATCATCCCCGGGGTATTATCGCCGGCGCCCTCGAGAATGGATCTCTGGATCTCTGGGATGCCGAGAAGCTCATTGCCGGAGATTCAGATGCCCTTATCTCCCAGACATCAAAACACAGTGGTCCAATTAAGACATTAGAATTCAATCCATTGAAACCCCAGATTCTGGCCACGGCTGGTGCCAAAGGAGAGCTCTTCATCTACGACGTCAACGATATTGCTAATCCTTTTCGACTGGGAAACGCTGCTGCCCGATCCGACGATATCGAATGTCTCGCATGGAACCAAAAGGTTTCGCATATTCTTGCTACCGGTGGAAACGGCGGATTTGTCACAGTCTGGGACCTAAAGACTAAAAAGGCTTCTTTGACTCTCAACAACAACCGAAAGGCCGTCAGCTCTATTGCTTGGGATCCCAACAACTCAACGAAGCTCTTAACAGCAACTCCAGATGACAACAACCCTGTCATCCTACTATGGAACCTTCGAAACTCCAATGCTCCTGAGAGAACACTTCAGGGACACGAGTCTGGCATTCTCTCTCTTTCTTGGTGCCAGCAAGATGCCGATCTCTTGCTTTCGTCGGGCAAGGACAACCGAACTATCGTGTGGAACCCTAGCACTGGCGAACGATACGGCGAATTGCCCGAAGTGACCAACTGGACTTTCCTCACCCGGTTCAACCCTCATAACCCCAATCTTTCCGCAACTGCCAGCTTTGATGGCAAGATCACCGTGCAGACTCTTCAGAATACCAACCCTGACACCTCTAAGGCCGCGGCTGAGAAGAACCTTGATGATGAAGACTTCTTCCGGGCTGCCCAGGATCAGCCTCAGGACGCCTCATGGTCGCTAGCCAAGGCTCCCAACTGGTTCGAGAGGCCCGTTGGTGCCTCGTTTGGTTTCGGTGGAAAGATCGTTATCTTCAAGCCCAATGCCACCCAGCCTGGCCAAAAGCGCTCCTCCAAGATCACGATCACCAACTTCTCCGTTGACTCTGATGTTTCTTCTGCCACCCAGAAGTTCCAGGACGATATTGCTTCTGGCAACATCACCGAAATTTGTACCGACCGAGTCGAGAATGCCAAGACTGACGAAGAAAAGGCCGACTGGGAGGTGATGGGCACTTTGGTTGGTGAAAACCCTCGTGAAAAAATCGTTGAATATCTTGGTTTCAAGAAGGGTGATCTCATGAACGGTAGCGCTGAGGAAGCCACTGAGGAGGCTCAAGAAGAGGAAGATGAGACCAAAACCTCGTCCGAAGATGCCGAAGAAAAGAAGAGCAAGCGTGTCTCGAGCTTCTTTGACGGCGCTGAGGGCGACGGTGATGACTTCCTGTCCAACCTCGCTGCTACCAAAGATGCCAAGACGGATAACCCCTTCCACCTTTTCAGCGACTCCGATACTTCTGTTGAAAAGAATATCACCACTGCTCTGATGCTTGGCAACTTTGCCAAGGCAACTGAACTGTGTCTCAAAGAGGATCGATTTGCTGATGCGTTCCTGATTGCTAACTGTGGTGGTCAAGAACTGGTTGACAAGGTTCAAGCTGCCTATCTGTCGCGCAAGACTGATATGCCAAGCTACATGCGTCTGCTCGGTTCTGTTATTACAAAGAACCTTTGGGACGTGGTCTACAATGCCGACCTGGAGAGTTGGAAAGAGACTATGGCTATCCTCTGTACCTTTTCCGACCCGACCGAATTCTCGGATCTCTGTGAGGCATTGGGTGATCGGATCAACGAGGAGGGTGACCGAAAGGATGCTTCGTTCTGCTATCTGGTCGGTTCCAAGCTTGAGAAGGTGGTATCCATCTGGGCTGCTGAGCTCGATGAAGCCGAACAGGCTGGACTGAAGGAGGAGTCTGGCGATTCTACCTTCTCTGTCCATGCTCGATCTCTGCAGAACTTTATCGAGAAGGTCACCGTCTTCCGTCATGCCACCAAGTTCCAGGACAGCGAGACAAACCTGGACTCGGACTGGAAGCTTTCCACCTTGTACGACAAGTACACCGAGTATGCTGATATCCTGGCTGGCCATGGCCAACTTGAGACTGCTCAGAAGTATCTCGACCTTCTCCCTTCGAATTATCCCGCTGCTGAGCTGGCGAGAAACCGCGTGCGTCTGGCTACCAAGAAGCCTGCTGCCCAGTCCGCTGCCCGGGTGCCAGCATCGTCAAGCCGAACCACGTCCCGGCCTCAGCCTACCGTTGGATATCAGCCTCCTCAGCCGGCACTTGTCCCTGGAACCATAACCGGCTCCGGCCCTGCCAATCCCTACAGCAACATTGCTCCCAGCCCTGCTGCTCCTCGATCTACTGGATCGCCTGCACAGCATTATCAGCTCCCGACAAACCCTTATCAGCCACATAACAGTTATGCGGCACCTGCGCAACCCGGTTATGGTGCGCCAGGTGGTTATCAACCTGCTACTCAGCCAGGATATGGTGCGCCTGCTCAGCCTGGTTACGGCGCTCCCTCCCAACCTGGTTATGGTGCACCTGCTCCCCTGGCACCTCCCCCAATGGGCGGCCCTCCTCGAAACACTACTCCCTCCTCAGTAACACCCGCGGCCAAAGTAAAGAATATGGACAACTGGAACGACGTGCCTCTTGTGACCAAGGCACCTCCAGCACGCAGAAGCACGCCCAACGTTCAGCCTATTACTTCTCCTTTCCCCGGCCAGCCAGGCACAAGTGCTCCTCCACCCCCCGGCGGTTCTCCCTATGGGCAACGAACTGGAGCAACTCCCCCTCCTCCTCCTCCTCCCAAGGGATCCGCCCCCCCTCGAGTTCAGTCTCCCCTAGCAGCTCCTCCCCAGCACTTCCA
>JAAVUI010000104.1:0-78514 GCA_014899075.1 Fusarium goolgardi | reverse complement strand
ATATAGTATATCTTTTTAAATAACTTAAAGTACTTATAAAAGTTACATTTAATAATCTTAGTTAAGGTTTACTACTTAAGATCTACTATTAAAGCTAACTATAATTAGCCCTTAATGCTAGGTATCTTATATCTAATAATTGTAAAACCGTTACTAAATTGCTCCGAAAGCCCGTATAGATATAGTCACGCGAATAAACACATAATAACCTTCACAGTCCACGCTCCCATGGAGTCAGCAAACTTGGCAAAAGGCCAAAACAGGATAGCGCCCTGAGAGTAGATAGAAAGACCTATCAGAACAGTATGCCGTTCAAGACTTTTCGACCATCCTGCGCACTCCATCTATATCACAAAACTCAACAACGTCGCTAACCTTGGAGCGATCCTCGTTCAAGTCCAAGAACCAGGAATGCTCCATTACAACCACCTCTCCGTCGTGAAACTTCACATCGGTTACAGTAGTTGCTGCTGCTTTACAAGCCTCAGTATCTATAACAAGGTTCGAGATTCGAGTTGTTGTAAACAAGCTCTTTGTCATGTCTTGAGCCACCGCCGCTTCGTACTCGACGTTGTTCAATGTAACAACTGCGGGAGCGCCGACAAGCGCCATGACACCGGCTGGAAGAAAGTGGCGTTTGCAGTCTTCAGTGACGTCGCGATTGATGATGGATGGGTCTTTTGCTTCACCGCAGTCCTTGTAGGTGCCCAAGAAGTGTCTAGTTGTTCGTTCAATAGCTATTCTGAGTTCACTGGCGGAAGACATTATGAATCTTGTGATATTGGGATTATGCGGCGAAGGAAGAGTTGAGTGTAAGGATTTGGACTGTTTAGATAGGCATGCTGACAATCTGTTGGTTTTATAGGCATCTTGAATCTTCAGCTCACATCACGTCAGCTGACAAGTCTTCCGATTCTGTGATCCTTCGTCGCCTATATGACCATAGTCGGGCAAGCATAGTAATCTCGATAAGACAGCGACAGCAGTCATGAAGTCTCGTTTCTGTGAGACTACACGTTCTACGTACTATTGACACGATTAGCGGATACGAATGGAATGGCTTGGTTACTGACTAGGTAGATAGACGTTCCACTCTGCCGGTGCTTTTGGAGGTCTCGCTGCGGGAATAGCAGACATTGTCCGGCGCAATACCGGCGTCTCGGTTACAAAATGACCTGAATCAGAAAGGCATGACGGCATTGCGCAACATGTCACCCAGCGGAATGGTCACAAACTCTATTGCCAGTGGCGTTAACAGTTCGCCGCTAATCGGGCAATTGCCCAAATCACGCGTTTGATACATTGGGTGCATGAATCAGGTACCACGTCAGTGATGGGTACTCAAGAACAATGAAAAATGTCAACCCGGTAGTTTACTAGCTCTCTTGTTCCATCCCCCTGATTTCAGAGTGAGAGCCGTTGTGTCTCCTCTTTTTGCACTTTCACAACCATGGACTTCCACGAGACAAGAGCACGCATAGTCGAGTATGAGATCTAGATTCGACAGACGTAAGAGTGAGAGTTAACTTACTAAACAGGGCTCGTAAGAAAGGCGAATTCACGGACTTTACATTCATTTGTGAAGGCGGAGACATACAGGTTCACAAAATTATCATATGCAGCCAATCTACCGTTTTTCGTGCAGCATGCTCGGGCCAGTTCAAGGTACCAAGACCTAGGTGAATACTTTGACAACAGCTAATTGAATTTCAGGAATCGCTGTCTGGGACATATAATCTGGTGTCTGATCAGCCTGACATGGTTCAGCTCATGGTCGACTATCTCTACACGGGCGACTATTCGGTTGATATGGACGGAACCAACGAAGATGACGCAAGCTGCGTCTCTATATCTCTTTCTACACACGCCGTAATGTACTCGCTAGGCGATAAATACGACATCGAAGGACTCAGAAATCTGTCGGCCAAGAAATACTGCTCGGAATTGCATGGTAGCCTGAGCACCGCCGACTTTTTCTCGTCAATACCATATGTCTACGCTTTGACACCAGAAAACTCAAGAGATCTTCGAGATCCAGTCTTGGCGTTTGCCCGGAACCTGTTAGGCGGCGAAGGGCCGACAACTTTGGGCTTTGTCCGAGAAGCGATGGACGAGCTATTTATCGAATGTCCGGAGTTTGTGAAAGAGCTTTTGTATTCTTTGCTTCAATCTCCCTTGATGGGTTATTGCCCTTGCACTGGTACCAGAGATATGGTTTCCATCGAAGCGAGAGAATGCTGCTGTAGGAAATGTGGTAAAAGCGGTGCCAGTCTGAGACGACCGTAGCGAAAATGGAATTCAAGAGACACAGTCACCTGATGTCGAGACCGATCATGATGTGCTTACTGGGGTTGAATGTGCTTTGCAAGAACTAGTTTCCTCTTATTCGAGTCGGATAACCCAAGTATCATCTCAAAGATGACTCTTTAGGAAGACGAACGCTGGCAATCACTGTTGACGGTAGCTAACAGCGTCCAATACGGTTGCATTCTCTTGCCTGGTCTCTCTAGACAAGTTACAAGCACATTGGAGCCAACCGGAAATATATTTAAGAGGCATCGTCTCTCGAACGCAAAGCATGAGATGCATCACCCTTCAATTCCGCGGGCTTCTAGAAGTACTCGTATTGGTTGGGGCTACAATTAGATGATCTCTTTTTCCGCACTGAAGACAGGTCTGGTTTGGATGAACGCTGCCAAGTTGGCCGACTCCAGGGGAACATGGTTCATTAATTTGTCTTGTATTCAGGCACCAATCTCCAGCCCTGTTTACCTATCATTTCATTCTATTTCTTATACTTTATTTAGTTCTTGTTCCTATAAGGACTCTATATTCATTCCATCAGCCTCATCTTAATTTGTCATTCTTTATGAACATCTGAGTCTGGCAACTTAAACTAAAATGGGTACTTGAATGTCCTTGGCCACTCCAAACGTTCATCTCTCGCCTTAAGAGAGGCAATTCCAGATCATGACCAATAAGTTTTGAGCTCTCAACAGTATGTTTGAGTCATGGCTTCTTTGTTGATCACGGCGGTGATAAGCTATCAACTGCCTCCCTCTTTGTTGAGTTTGTCAATGGGGTTGAGGACGGCAAGCTTGGTGCTTGAAGTTGCGCCAACTTTGCATCATGTTGCTGAAATGGTGTCAGTAAAAACACATGAAGTAAACAGGCGAGCGACTTACAATATGCATCTTGCCTTGCAGATGCTTCTCGAGGCTGCCGACTCGCTTTTGATCTCGACCATAACAGGAAAGACCGACGACACGACAGACTGATGCTGGGGCATCCAAGTCCCAACCGATCTCAGAGTTAGGTAGATGCGAATACAATGGCTCAACATAATACCTGGTCGGCATCTTCCTGATATCGGGCAGCCGCGTAACTTGTTCATCCCGGATGTCAGTCCCTGCTAAAGAAGTTAGCATTGTTAATAATATGAATGAGTGCGACTGCCAGCTTCGAGAATCAATTGGTGCAGCCGGTTGCTCGGGGGGTTCCTGTTACTCTTCAAACTTGGGTGCGTCGAGAGGATTGGCGGGCCAAATCAGCTCCGTAGTCTAATCAATAGCGAATAGAGGCTGTTCAGACGCTGGCGCCATCGGTTCCGGAATTTGAACCATCGTCGCGAATTGCTAGGACGGCAGATGAGCGACGTTTGGGAAGGAGCGATATTCGGAAACGAGTGAGCACGACACCGCAGATCGAGAAACACCATAAATAAAGCTGCCAAATTAATCTTCACTATGACTATTCTTGGTTATGTAAAGAAAAGAAGGAATAGTTATAAGAAAAGAATATTATTGTAACTTGGTGTTGGCGTTATTGTCTGTGGTTGTCTGTGATTCACTGTACATAAATGCACCATTCTCCTTCTCTCATTCCTTCATACACCTCTCTCATTCTTTCGTACAATCTGGCTTCTCTATTAAACACTGAAGAGGTTTAATGTTCCCCTTTCCCTTTGCAAGTCAAGATGTCGTATCTCCTTCTACCGACGTTCCCTCCGCTTCCCAAAGGCTCGGACACACCAAAAGCTATTACATTGCGACATAATAATGCGTGCGACGATGCCGCTTCATCTCTCCCTCAGTATCTTCGTAATCGTATCCCCAATTCTATGAAGAAAGATGGGAAACTGCATCTTTATAAGAGCGGAGAAGGTTTCCTCTACAACAGAGATCCGGCAGGGTAATGGGGCATTGCCTTGTTTATTCGAAACCGCATCCACTTGCATGGTATAACTTGGCATTACTTGTTACCACTTACGTACTGTCCTTACTGATACTCTACTAGTGGTCATACCATTCAGCTACCTGGGGGATGGAAAGGAATCCCGCCCGCTTCGCGACAAGCAACAACATTCTATCCCGGCCGATCCTATTCGCATCCCACGCGTTTCTCTCCAAGCTGGAAGCACAAAGCCGAAAATATTTGTGCGAACGTTTTGGAATATGATGCGAAACGATATAGCTACATTAAGGTCTCTAGGCGTATCTAATGAACGATACAATGAGATGTTCTCTAGCCCGACTTTCGTAACCAGTATTCAGAAAATCCTAAACGGCAAGGTCCCTGAAGCAGAACGCATTATGCAAGACGATAATTTTGGATTACAAGACCTCCTCGGACTCCCAGATGCTACCAATGAAGTAAAAGTTGGTGAGGGGATCTACCTTCGCATTTATCTACATATCAATGGAACGCTAAGGGTAGGGCTCTACGTTGGGCAGACTTACAACATGGTGCGACGAATGCAAGGTCATAACAGGGAAATTAATAGCGAAAAACAATCGTAGAATACCAGTCATTACCGAATCGCGCAACAATCTGCAGAAGACGACCGATACTCAGTTGTACTTTGCTATTGGGGGCCGGAAGAGCAAATCCTGAAGACAGTTATTGACATGGCTGAACAAACCATGATCATGATTTTCAATTGATACTCCTCTTAGATCGCAGATCCCGAAAAGATCATCTTGCCTCCGTGGAAAGCCCCTCACGACCAGTGTATCTACTCGGAATCCGTCGCAGCCAAAGCACGCGATGCAGTTAGTTGGTAACAGCATCTCGACGCCAAAATTGCTGGCTGCAACATCGCTAGCCCTATTTTCGCAACACACATGAAGCCTGTCGGTATCGATTGCATCACAATGCCTGTTCTGGATCGAAGGCGAGGCCTGTTGACAGAGGAATTAGACAAGTTTTAGGGTACAGAAATAAAAGGCCTAAAACCGGTGAACTAACTCATGATCCGAACCACTAATTTAGTCGCTGATGTATTACGCTGACACCGGGTACATCAACTCTCATGGTGTTTTGGTCTTTACATATGTTGTGATGTTCTCCCAGTAAGATGTGCCATTAACGTTGTACGACATAAATACTACAGTATCGATTCTTTGCCAATTCAGGGTGGCTTATAAAGTATACCTAAACCCTTCCCGCCCCTCGCACAGGTACTCGCCTTCATCAGCTTGCGTATTGTTGTGGCGAAGGACAAGCATAGTTAAAGCAGCAACGACAACAGCCGCAACATTAATCGCCATCACAGCAATAATGCCGGGGAGGTAATTGGGTGCGTCTTGTTGACCTGGTTGTGTTAGAAACGTAGAAGAGATAAGGCAGGATATATCTTACGGAATACCATGCTTGAGTAGATACCCCCAACACCGCTGACACTGATCAGAATACCTGTAGATACCGCACGTCGTGCGTCACCAAAAATATTATTAGCCTGCCAGGCCAACGTTGTCACAACAAGACCATTAGCGCCAGCAACTCCTAGGAAGGTGCCGATATATCTGGGTGTGGGAGAGTTGAGGAATCCAGTCATGCAAAGTCCAATGATGCCAACAAGACCTTGGAAGATAACAAACGGTCCGCGCATTTGGAACTTGTCAGCGAGCCATGAGATAGTCATGGCCTCCACAACTGCAAAGAGGGCGGGAGGAGTGCTAAGGATAAATGACAGCTCAAGAGAGTACCCAAGACCGCCTCGGAGGATGATAGGGAGGAAAAAGAGGAAAGCGTATACTCCAACAGCACCAGCCATGTACATCAGCGAGAAGGCCCATGGCTTCCAATCAGCGGCAGTCGTTGCTAAAATCCTCATCGTTACCTTCTCGTGCTCCTCGGGCCCTCGGTCCTCAGCTAACCGGGCCTTTACGAATGTGCGTTCCTCAGCTGTGAGGAATGTGTTTCTGTCCGAATCGGGAAAGTCGACGATGATGAACCATAAACCGATACCAGCGACAACTGTGATGGTACCTTCGATGATGAAGATCCAGCGCCATCTGGATCTGTTAGTCTCAGGCTCTTACAAGTTGAGTCTATATGAACTGACCCCTTGTAATGATGATGCTTGGAGATCTGAATCAGCCCATACGCAAGGATGTTGGCGAATGCTGAGAGTGCGGAAGCTGTGAGAAAGAAACCAGCCATTCGCTTCTGCACTTCGTATCGCTTGTACCAGGAAGAGACAAGATAAACACAGCCTGATTGTTATGATTAAGTTGAGTCCGATTGCTCCTAACGACAAACGACTTACCTGGGAAGAATCCAGCCTCAAAGACTCCAAGTAACGACCTAAGAATAGCAAGACCAATCCAATTGTGCAGAAAGCCAATACCCAGAGAAACCAAGCCCCATGCAACAGCCAGAAACGCAAGCCAGTTTGCAGCGCCGAGTTTGTGGATAAAAGCATTGCTGGGAATTTCAAAGATAATGTAACCGATAAAGAAGACCATAAGAGCGATGGAAACTCTGTTTCCTTGTGCAAGATCGAGGTCCTCATCCATTCCCGAGATGCGAGCGACTGCGACGTTGGATCGGTCTACAAGTGCGATGGTGTAAAGACATCCTAAGATCGGCAAGAGTCGAGAATCGATCTTTCGAAGGACTCTCTTCTCGAATTTGGTATCATGCGTGTTTCCAGCGTCATCTTTGGACTCTGCTCGTTCTATCTGCTGGCTCTCTTCCTTCAACATATCGATGTAATGTTCGTTGGCCATGGTGGATGTGAATAAAGGTGATGTAGTTATGTTGATATCAAATTGTCGATTCTGGGATGGAATCCAAGGAATTCTTATACATTGCCAGCTTTGACTAAATAATTGATGTTGCAGGACTCGAAAATCCGGGGTAACGAATGTTACTGCATTCTGCACTCCACAAAGACGAACGCGATATCGGGCTTGGCCATCGGCTATGGTCCATAGCCGATGGAAAACAATCTTGTTTAAGACATCTCCACCAAAATTGACAAATAGGAACTTGGCCGCCATACACTGTTCGGGTGAAAGAATGCGGGGTAGATAGGTTGTTTGCTATCCCATTCTAGTCAAGGTTGGATTAATGTCCGTGGAGGCTTTGCTGCGGCCGGTATTACCCCAGATCGTTCCAAAGTCGACACAATCGCACATCACTGTTACACACAATGGAGCTGTCGCGTATCCGCCTGCAGTCAAGAGGCATAGGCACAGGCATGAGCCGTGAACCCAATTCTGGCAGGAAAAGAAGCACTGCCTGTCAGCGTTGCAATAAGAGACGGACGAAATGTGATGGGTCAACCATTGGCGTCCCCTGCTCTGCCTGTAAAATGAGTAACAATCACGCCCAGTGCGCCCTTATACAGTCTAAGCGTAGGAGGTATGTTATTATCAACCCATCGTGGCATTGATCTGACGTTGGCTTGGTAGAGGACCTGATGGACGTTACACTTTGGAGCCTGTTGCCGGTTTCGAATCTCTCCGAAACCCAGAAAATGTCAGCGCTAACAACGCGATAGACAGCAGTATGTCTTCTTTTTCCCCAAGGAATGAGGGGGTAGCGAGAGATGGATCTGAGAGAACATCATCTTCAGCTCAGGCCGGAAGTCCATCACAGTTGACCGTTCAGCCAAGTGTCGTTGGTGAAAGCTGGTATGCGTCTTATGTTATGAGAGGTTATACTCCTGGTCACAGTAGTGTTCATCGACCAATCGGCGAATGCAATGAGACAGTTCAAGATGTCACCCTCGCCACGATAACGAATGATGTCTTCAGGAACTTATCAGAGCCTCAAGGTAAATCTGGCTTGTCTGATCTTCCAAGGCCAGATATGGTCGACGCTCTAATTAAAGCTTACTTTGACCGGTTCCATACTTTTTGCCCAATTCTCAGCAAGAGGCTGTTCTTTACATCTATACACGAAAGGAACGTATCTGGAACATTATTAAGAAGTATTCTTTTTGTTGCGTCCTTACACTGCGATCAAGAGGTTCTTCATCGCATGGGGTACAGCACTCGCTTGGATGCTAACCATGACTTATTTACAAATGCAAGCGCTTCTTTCGACATGGACAGAGAATCAACTCGTCTCGACATGATACTGTCTTCCTACCTTTTGCACTACTGGTTCGGAAACCCTACGGCTTACCGAGACTGCCACTGGTGGATTGCTGCTGCCATTCGATCTGCACAGTGTACAGGCTACCACAGAAGCACCATCAATAGCCAGATGTGCTCTGAGCAACGATCGCGATGGAAGAGAATCTGGTGGTGCCTATATGTAAGTAATTACCATGGACAAGTGGCGTCCACTAATCAACCAGGTTCGTGACCGTCAAATCGCAATATCAACTGGCACGCCCATGGTGATTAACGACGTGGATTACGATGTTGAAGAACTCGTTGTGGAAGACCTCGAAGACGAGAATACGGAGACAGCTCAATACATCGTTGCACAGGTCAAACTGAACAAAGCAGGCAAGCTGTCTCATACACTTGGGGGCCTAATCTTGCTAACTTTATAGTGGCCCGAATGTACTTCTTACATTGTTCACCCTCGCGGCTTCCTCTGAGCAAGGACTTAGCAGTTTGCCAAAAAGCCATCGAGGACATTCGGACAACCTTGCAATCATGGCATGATGCCTGTCCAGCATTGAACTTCTCCAACGGGAATCATCATTTGAGCTTGACACTTCAAGTCTGTTACCAGTAGGTATTGCGTCTCCTTGAGTCACATTCTACTTATCTCGCCGTTCAGTTACTACGCAATAAATATTCATCAAAGACTACAAAGACAGTGCAGTAAGTGTAGGGAAACGAAACTCGTCGTGGACGCCGCAACACAAGTGTTCAACCTTGTCGAGAACTCACTGTTGTATTGGACCCCAGAGCATTTCCCTATGATTTAGTAAGTCAGCTCGAAAGTTGTAGTTCCATTTCTAACTCTTATATAGTGTATCGGCTCTATTCTCTGCTATGATGGCTCTTGCTGTGGATGGAAGTACCACCGCGCCGAGAAGTGACCAGATGTTTGCTAAGATTCGCCGCGGCTTACTTGCTCTTAAGCAATCCGAGCGAGTTTATAATCTTGCCCGTTGGATCAGGAATTTCTTCATGGATATCTTGAATAGATCTGAGTCGGGAGTGGGGAACCAAGGGGAGGTTCAAGCAGCCAGCCCACCCAATAATGGAAATACAACCGAGCTGCGTGTCTCACAAGCATCGGCTGGGGATTCCTCAAACCAGGAGGAGCCATCCCATCCATTGGTGGGAATGCCATTACAAGCAGATCAGCCCACGTTCGTCACCTCCGATTCGGGTGGTCTTGGACACTCCGTATTCATGCTTGGTCAAGACTCTGGGGATGTCAGCGTGGAAGAGAGAGATTTCTGGCCGACATTTTTGGCCAACGGAGTCTTTTCTAACACAAATTCTGGAGATGCCATTGACTTCACGCAGCCCGACTCGACTCAGTACCAAGCCATGTACTTTCTAGCTGATCTGGGGATAGCCAATGGTAGTTCTGGGCTCGTCTATGATGAGTGATATGCTAGGGCAGATATGGTTCGCACCTGGTAATCATAGGGCCTCAATAAACGAGCAATCACATTGACATCATTTAGCGTCGGGCTTCACTTCGTAAAGAATCACAATCGGACTGTAGTTCTAGGCCCTTGGTTTGCTTGATTGTCCGGAGGAAGTCCTTGATGCCCGCACCATAACACGGGGTAAGTCTAACTAGTAGTCACTGCATTGGTGATTGTACTGCCAAGCCCGATCAGGCTTGTCGTCCATAACCGAAGACTCATCGTACATTACCGTAAGAGGAAATTTGTAGACACCATAGCCGATGTCGCTAGCTCCACGCAGACTCCATCAACCACGGGATTCGGATATACAAAAAGTATGGTCTAATCTAATACGAGAGACACGCAGGAGATCTGTTAATATATATTATTTCACCTTTACTCAGTTCCCTACTCAATTCTGGGATACACCTTCTCCTTCGCTGATCATGTCTGTTTCCCTAAAATTCTTACAAGGTGCACGTCCAAGCCGTTCATCTGCAATAATACGCCTGCCAAGTCAACGGTATAGATCACTGTCAAAAAAGTCCACTTCACCGGCGGGATCATATAGAAATGGTTCAGGTAACCGAACAGGCAGGCTTATATCGCTCTTTTGTAGATATATTTATTACGTTGCTTACTTGTCTATTGAAGGGGCGTACATGCTCGGACTTGCCGTAATTGGTGCTGCCTGTGCAGCGATTACACTTCCTTGGTCAGAGGAGAAACCACAATCATCTACACAACCACTAGCGAACACTCCGAAGATACAACACGACATCACTGCGGTCAATATCAAAGCCGCAACGAAAGAGTTCACAGCGCTTCTAGGTGCTGAAAACGTATCCACAGACTAAGCAGATCGTATCACGCATTCCGGATCGGACTACCAGTCCTATGCTTGGACTGAAGAACATGCTATTGCTCTAGTGTCATTCTCTATCCAGAAACAACTGAACAGGTCTCGGAGTTGATGAAGATTTGTTTTCGACGCCGATTGCCAGTGACGCCTTATTCTGGTGGCACATCAATCGAGGGCCAGTATATTCCTCATTTCCAAGGAATCTGTGTTGACTTTGGTCGAATGAGTAGCATCGTGGAGCTCAACAAAGATGATTTAGACTGCGTTGTGCAGCCAGGTATTGGCTGGATGGACTTGAATGAAGAGCTTGCAACACATGGGCTCTTCTTCCCACCAGATCCAGGCCCAGGTGCCATGATCGGAGGAATGGTTGGAACAGGTTGTTCCGGTACTAACGCTGCCGCATATGGGACCATGAAAGATTGGGTGTTGTCGTTGACCGTGGTTCTAGCTGATGGTACGATCATTGAAACTCGCCAAAGAGCAAGAAAGTCAAGTGCAGGCTATGATTTGACAAGGACTTTCATCGGAAGTGAGGGGACATTGGGTCTGGTCACTGAGGCGACGCTGAAGCTTGCAGTCAAACCTCCTTGTGAAGCAGTGGCCGTAAGCACGTCTCCATCGTTACGCGATGCTGCCTCTGCAGTGCGAGATATATTATCAGCAGGCATTCAGGTCGCAGCTGTTGAAATTCTTGATAATGTCCAGATGAAAAGCATCAACGACTCTGCTTTGACCAGCATAAAATGGAAAGAGGAACCAACTCTATTTTTCAAGTTTACCGGCAGCTATGACTTTATCGTCTAACATGTCGCCAAAAAGGTTGGCGTCATCACAGAACGGAATCGCAGCACAGCGTATACCTTTGCGGCAGACGAAAACGAGAGAAACGAGCTGTGGTCAGCGAGAAAGAACGCGCTGTGGAGTATGCTTGCCATGAGGAAGTTGTCAACAGATAAGGTTTGGACGACCGACGTGGCAGTCCCGATGAGCAGACTCCCAGACATCATCGACTTTGCTAAGGACGACGTTGAGAAGTCGGGCTTACTCGGATCCATAGTCGGACATGTGGGTGATGGCAACTTTCATACTTTGCTACTGTTTTCGGAAGATAAACGACATGTAGCTGAGGGTATCGCCGACCGGATGGTTGATAAGGCGATAGAAACGAAAGGGACTGCTACAGGCGAGCATGGTGTTGGGCTTGTCAAGAGAGATTACCTCGAGAAGGAACTTGGTAAGGAGACTGTGGATATGATGCGATCGGTAAGTTTTGTTACCTATACCCACGTGTGACAGCATGAGTTAACTTCTGGAACATAGATGAAGAACGCATTTGATCCAATGTGTATATTGAACTGTGATAAAGTGGTTCGGATGCAAGCTCTGTGATGGATAGACAGGCAAACGCACGCTGTAGGAGGCTCATCTTCGATGACTTCTAAATATAGTTGTAAGAAGTATTTTTGATACTAAGTGAAACATTTTTTCTTGCCTTTGTGATGTAACAAAGCCCCACTGTGCTACATTGTGACGATGTTGACGTTCCGCGGGTCTAGCAAAACAAACAGTGACCAACAGCTTGACACGGTGAAATCAAGCTTGCAACTGGCAAGGTGTCGATAAATACGGATACATGGCACGAAATAAACACACGTCATTTGAATCAAGTAAATGTTTCATCACTCCTAGAATATACTAGTTGTGGGTGGCCTTCTTCTATTTATATATACAAGTAAATGCTCTTATCTGTGCAGGGTAGCATCACAGATATGGCTTGAGTTTCAAGGGGTCGGTTTTCAGATAGAAACCTTATCCATGTAATCCGTAGAGTGGAGAATAACGACGAAGCAAAGACCTGGATACACGGAAAAAGTATAGTCCGTTATTGTTTGCCATGAGTCGACCGATAACTAATTACATAACAGCGATGTCATAGAATAAGGTATTTGCTTACTTGGCAATATCAAGACTGATAAACGCGCCTCTAGCCTTATGAAAGGATAGACTATCTCTCGCTTTACGTCTGTTTGTTCCCGAGATCATGGTTACCCAAGATGCCAAGACCTTGGGGCTGAGCTAATGAAGTTGGAAACCCCACCTTGTAACAAGGTGGGCAGGAGTTTGCCAATTTAATCCCTGGATCACTTTTTCCAAACAACCTCTGTCCGTAAAATCGCCCTTCCGCCCTCCCAACAACTAAGCACACCGTGACCATTGCTACCGCATAAAAGAAACCTGCCCCCTTTTTGAAGAAGACCTATACTACAAGCACAGCGTGTTGCGCTTTATATATTGGGCGGGTCGTGTTGCTACAATAGTTTCCTGCAGAACTTCAGCTTACCCCAACTGATATGGCTGAAGCCGACAAGCCATCCAAATGGAAGCGAGCGCGCGTTCCCAAGGTCAGGTCAGGCTGTACTACGTGGTAGGTTGGAAAAATTGTCTAATAAGATCAAGGCTGACAACAACAGCAAGTATGTGGTTCTCTCAGTACTCCTACTAAACTCAGTGATAACCTTGGCCATCTAGAATCCGCCACTTGAAGTGTGATGAGACAAGACCCGAGTGCCTTCGTTGTGTGAAGGACAAGAGGACATGCGATGGTTATGAGATGCCGGTCCACTACAAGCCCAGGGCCAAGAAGACACAGCAAGATGGTGTAGTCCGTCCAGCCCAGCCCTCTTCAAAACTGCTAGTTCCTGCAGGTCTATCACCAGAAGCCTTTGGATCAGCCATGGAACTGGATCTTTGCTACCATTTCCGAACATGCACCGTTTTAGAACTAGCGAGCTCCCTGAGTTCGATGAGCTTTTGGCAAGATTACGCGCTACCACTCAGCCAAGACTCCAAACCCGTTAAAGCCGCGGTTGGCGCGTTGGGAGGCGCCCACAAAGCCTTCAAGCTTCAAACGCAGACCGATTCGTTGACCCAGTCGCTTGCTCAATCTTACGAGGTAGCGTCAATTCAGCAGTACAACAAAGCCATCAAGATTATGCAGGAGTATATGAATTTGCCGGAAAGAAATGTTCAGGTGGTTCTGACATGCTGCTTGATCTTCATTTGCACTGAGAGCTTGTACGGGCGGCATGCAAATGTCGCTCGGCATCTAGAGGCTGCATTTTCATTACTGAATACTCATCATATGTCCAATCATGGCTTTGGAGACGGAGGTCAAGGCGATCGACGCGATTTAGACAAATTTATGGAAAATATTGGTCCTTCGTTGTGTGGTCTTGCATCCGATCTCTTCTTCTACATGGGTGACAGATACTCATCAAAGCTTGTGTCAGAGCTACAGAACTGGCTTCTCAGACAGGACCCAAAATATTTACAGGAGCCCGGAGCCCCGTTTCTATCTGCCCAGGCTGCGGCATCATCGGCGCCTCGGATGGAAGCAATCTGTGGAACGGCCATGTATGCCGAGTGTATCATGTGCTTGACCATGGGCTGTCTCTGTGGCACGAATGCCTCAGTGTGCAGGCGCTTCGAGCAAGGCTTGGATCCAGAGTCTTTCTTCCAGTACTGGAGCGCACGTTACACCGCTTTCAAACTCAACTTTGACCCCTCAACAGCTTCAGCAGCAGAGATATTCCGTTTCGAGGTGCTTGAACTCGAGGAGGCAACTTGGCATGCGACATTCAAACCGAACGCGAGGAAAGGTAATCTTGAAACATCCGACTGCATTGAGATCTTGAAGAAAGCCGAGTCAGTCATTGAGCTTTCAAAGAGCGAAACAGGCCACATTTTCAACTTCCAGGCGAATCTTATACCCCCAATCGCCTATGTTATTATATCATGTCAGGATGAGAAGATTCAGTGGGAAGGTGTTAGACTTCTCCGCCTTCTCGGCAGAAGAGAAGGTGTTTGGGATAGTAAGAAGATGGCCGATATTTACGAGAAGATGATCATTGCAAAGGCGAACAAGTTGCTATCCTGGGATGATATCCCTGCTGATGTACCTCAACTTACCCAACTACTAAGTTCGGTTAAGCTGGCGAATGTACCGGAAAGCCATGAATAGATCGTGGCAGGCGGAGTTGTGCTGTTGCCTTGATACCTGGTGAGGTATTGATAGACCGGCAACGACCATGGCATAGTTAAAGCAGTACAGCAGTCAAAAATAATGTATTTATTCATATATACCCTCAAAATTATCTGAACATCTTGGTAACCTGAAATTACTCGCCAATCACAGGATAGCCAAGAAAAAAGTCACGCCAACAAATGCAGACATATACCAACTCGGTCTGGAACCAAACGCAGCCGCGTTGTCTTCAGCCGCCACAGTCTCGTTAGCAATGATAAACCCAGGATCGTAGTTCTTGACAGCTGTATTATTCGACTTTCCGTCCCAGCAGTATCTGTCAAAACACATGCTGCACTCCTTGGGAACAGTTTCATTGGCCTTCCACCAACTTCGGCTCATGATGGCACAAACGACACATGTGGGCCATTCCTCATCAATCGTACCATTGCCCTGAGTGGCACCGTTCAGAGCATTAAGAATGATGCTGTCACGCTCAGGGATGCTGTAGGAGAGGTCAAAGGTGGAGACATTGCTCGAGAAAGTGTACGGCGCGTTGGGGATGTAGAACACAAGCGGAGGAGGAGCTTGGCCGTCTGAAAGCGTAAAGTTGTCTGCATCACAGCCAAAGAGTGTTGGGCGTTGATTCAACTTTTCGTTGATGAAAGTCTCGGCTGATGGAATTGAAGGAAATTGAGTTCCGTTTCCTAAGCTGGAATCCACACGCTCGTACGTCGCACGAAGAGCAGTGCCATTAGGCCAATTCTTTTCTGTGTCGGCTGAAGAGTCGATGGCAAAGATGATGTCAACACCGCGAACTGGCTGAATCAAAGGATGGAGCGGGATATTCTGCAGATCCTCTCCTCCGTCTACAAGAGTCAATTGATGGTCCTTGGCATTGTAGCTTTTGCCTGTTGGGTTCCACTGGTAGAATGGGTTGGGAGAATAATCCGCGATATCCTCATCGTTGGTGTCCAAAGCTACCAGGACTCCTTTGATGGCCTTTATGACAATTGAAGGAATGTCGTTTTCCTCGCCGATCTTGGTGATGTTGTTCAGCAGGAACTGATTGAACAACGAAGAGGAGGTGCCCATAACAAATCCAAACTGATCAAAGCCACGCACACACTCGCCACCCTTGATGATAGTTCCATTTGTAAAGTTGGAGCCAATATACTCCATGGGAGCAAATCCGTAACTAGTGGGATCCCACGTTCCGAACTCGAAGGGGTTAAACTCGTAGACGGTTGCGTTGAGTGAAACGATTTGTTGGCCAGGAGCACGACCATCGGCAACGAGGATGGGAAATGGTGTATCTGCGTCTTTGAAGTTGGAGGTATCGGCAATGGAGGAGAAAGTATACGCAGGACCGCCCTTGGAGGCATCGATCAGCTGGTAAGACAGAGCACGACCCCACCAGTCAGTAAGTGTAGTGTTCCACCCATCAGCCTTGTCGTCAACGGCGTCTTTGATGTCATCCCAGTATTCAGCCGTATTCAATACGCTGAAGCCTGACTTTTCGGGTCCTTTGAAAATCGAACGGTCAAAAGCCCAGATATCTGAACTCTTGTCACCTTTTTGTAGCTCCGGAATCGTACTGAAGTTATTGGCAAAGATAGACCCAACAAGCCAACCACCTCCTGACAGACCCGCCAGGTAAGTAGAAGATTGCAGAAGACCACTGATGGGACCAGATTTATTATTGCGTGAGTCAGCAGCAGAGAGGAAGCCTGCTCCGTTCATCAATGCTCGGTATCCACCACCAGAAGCCGCGATGGCGATGTTGGGAAGAGCAGTCGCATTGTTTTTGTTTTCCTCGATCCACTTTTCGGCGTCGAAACCGGAGATATTCACTCGAGACAACAAGTCCTTCATTGGATCGATTGTGTTGTTCCTTCGGCGACGAACCCAGGCCTCTTCCTGGTCTGAAAGGCCATCGGCAAGGCGGATTTTGGGGCGTGTCGAGGGACAATCAACCACCTTTGGAGCGTAGCCACCGCTTGGTGAGTCTGGAAGAGCCCGGATGCTGATGGATTTACCAACAGCTGGTGGTGAGACCAAACCCGCGTCATCCGGAGTAGCGATGGCAGTGCTGGTAAGCCATAGTGTAAGGGCGAGAGGGCCAAGCATCTCGTCTGTTTTGACAATACAGAGTCTGAATATTCGATATGAAAGCCTTGAATATCACTGGTAAGACCTCTGGGGATACCGTTATTCAAGTAGGTGTAGAAATCTGCACCGCCTCGAAGGGCTGAGGACCGTCATAAGAAATACGAACAAGTTGGTGAGAGAATATCAACTCAGCGGCACGATCCGGGAGCGTACTCCTTATAGGCGGCCTGAGCACATGTGAAACCAAGGTGAATGGCTGGTGTGACGCGTCTGCTAGAGGCTGGCTCCAGTCAGCTCGTTTAGAGATTTAATTCACCTGCTAACAGGAAGGATCTGGACCAATCCTAATGGTCTGTGGCAGTACTCCCGTAAATACGCGGATGAGTTGTTGCATATCGGATCGATCGGCATTCAGCTAAGCCCCGTCCGTTTTTGTAAATGACGTAGGGGACTTTTAGGTAATGGTTAAAACGGATACGATGAAACGAATCACAATCAACGAGAACCAGTAAAACAGTTAACAAGTGGCACTTGTTGGCCTGACAATTGCTGCTACACCGGATGCACCGGTTACCAGTAGTGGTACCCGTCCAGATTAAGATCAAGCCAGTGGAATGAAGAAAAAGCACATCTGCGTTCCCACATCATGCGAAATCTGGTACTAATTAGAGTTTGCAGCCGAAATTACCACCGGAAAGCTTCTACCATCCATTTGTATCAAGTCCACGTTATACCTTCTCCTCGTGCACAATATTCTCACCCTGCTTACGATAAACTTCCTCTCCAGCCCGTCGTTGCGCGATTACATCATTTGTCTGTTGACGCCATGGGGAAGATTTCAGCACTGAAGAGATATGTTAGCAATTACTTTGCCATGGAGAGAAGACAGAAGGACTTACCAAAAGATCCAAGGAATTCCATTCCATGAAATCGCATAGAATACAGCAAAGATGTAAACCATAACAACCGCCACCTAAGCACCAGGGGTCTTTTCTGCCGGGACCATTCCCGCGTCAAAAAAAACCAAAAGCTTGGAATAAATTCCCAAATAGAATATGGTGATCGCTGCACCAGTTGATCCAATCATCAGTGACTGGCGTCGACGCCCCAGATCATGTAAAGTCCTGTAGCGCTCGCCTTCACAATGCCAAAGATACCTGTCGCTAGGAGCCCAACGCTTGTTCCAGTGAAGCCAATGGACTTGAACATAGAAGGAGAGTAATAGTTGAGCGCATTGATACCTGACATATTCTGGATGAACATGAGAGCGATACCTAGAAGAAGACGAGGTCTGTTGGTAGGTCCCACCACCTCACGTAGTTTCGCGAAGAAGCTCCTGTCAGTCCCCATAGCTTTCTCTTCTTCTATCTGGTTCAGAACAGTGTCAATCTCCCAGTTCAGGTAGACGTGGTCAGTGGGTAGTTGCCGAAGACGTTGAAGGACTTTGCGAGCCTGGTCGGTTCGTCCGGCATTTAGCAGCCAACGGGAGACTCGGGCTGGAAAAACATGCAGATAACAAGTAGAGTGCCTGGGGCAAGCTGCAGTCCAAAGGGAATGCGCCACTGTGCATCTGATGTCGGGGAAATGTGGATGTTCACACAGTAGTTGACCCAGAAGCCGATGATCTGCGAAAACTGCAGGAAGATTTCGAAAATACCAATCAGACGTCCTCGGATGGCAGGTGGACCAGACTCAGAGATGTAGACAGGGATGATCATGGACGATGCACCGACAGCAAGACCTGTGTTTGATAGGGATTAGCGGTTTCCTCAATGATCGTTGGGCGAGTGAAGGAAAGACATACCAGTAAGAACACAACCAGCATAGATGAAGGACAGTTTCCCATCAGCAACGAGTTGGATGATAGCACCGAGGTTGAAGATGATACCACAAAAGACGAGAACCCAGCGACGACCAAGCTTTTTGGTCATGTAATAACAGAGCAGGACACCAAAGAAGCAACCGCCCTGGAACGTGCTAACAATGTTCGCCTTCAGTGATGCTAACGCAGTACCGGTCTCGGAGGCAAGATTGAAGCGTTCCTGGAAAGATGGGAGTGAAAGAGTACCTCCAATGAAAGCTGAATCATAGCCAAACATGGAAGATCCCAGTGCTGCGGAAGCGGCGAGAGCGTAGATCCTCCAGTTGTAAACTTCTGGAGGCGCTGGATTGGCCGAGTCATCTTTTGGCCTGGCAAATATGTTCTTGATCATATTGACCGTTGCTGGTGGTGAGGAAGATGTGTGGTTATGGAATAGAATGATGGGAAGATGAGGCACAGGAAGAGGGGCGGTATGGTGGTAAATATGTGTCTCTGGGATCGACCTCAATTGAGCACTGCGGAGAAAGGGGTTATCACAGATCTGTTACCCCGGATTCTTACCCCAGGTGATCTGACCACGAACTGGGCAAGGTGATGAGCGGAAAAGACAATTGCCGCTTCCAACCTGCCAAGCTAGAGTACCAAGGGTACCGTTCAAGGGTTAGATTGGACAGACTCTTCCCATTGAATGAGGGCCAATCCTGGATAACACCCACCCTGTACATACATCACTCGAACGAGGTAGCGTGGGACAACCTTTTAGATAATTGGAAGTCTTGAACGAATGTAGTCTTCTCCTTGTCTCTTTTTGCTCATAGATATTGTACCTACTCGAGGCTGTTATGAGAACATACAAATGACCATATCACAAGATTTATGAATTGAATGAGGCACTGGTTATTCGCAACTGGGTTCTTATCTAAATACGGACTGCTAAGCTATCAACCGATTCACCAGCTCATTGCGATCCGAGTGCCTTTGCTATCGCCGCTTTGGCAGCTTCAAGTGGCATATCAGTCAATGGCCTCTGCATCCAGAGTACCTCCTGTGCAATTCCTTGATAGATCATGGCCTCCGTCCCGGGAATCACCTTCCATCCGTTATCTTCAGCAATACGGTATAAGCTCGTGACTATCCTGGGATGATAGCACATTTCGAGCAAGACTCCCTTTTCTTTCCTCTGAACGAACTCAGTAACAATATCTCGCGCCAGAATCTCTCCCTCTGTGCTAGGCGGAAAGTCTGGGATTGTGCCAACAACAAGAACTGGTGTCTCCAGCTCCTTTGCCTGCTCGAGAGAGGAGATGTAGGTCATCTTTGGACCGTCCTCCATTCCTGTAAAGGACTCAATTACTGCGTCCGCCTCTTCCTCCAGACGGTTTACGAGATATATCTCACTGGCGCCTAGCCATTTGTGCAGAGCGTAGACAGCGCTCCTGCAGGCACCTCCACCGCCAATAACCAGTGCCGGCTTTCCCTTGCTCTTCTCAGTGATTCCGGGAGAATTCTGCAGGAAGGCTTCACGAACTCCAACGCAGTCTGTGTTCGTACCGATGTACTTTCTTTCGCCCGTGACGTCGTCTTTACGGATGTAGACAGTGTTGATGGCACCTATGGCCCGCCCTTCGTCTGTTACTTCATCGCACTCGTTAATCCAGGCAACCTTGTGGGGCATAGTGACGGCAGCTCCTACACAGTCGCTGGCCTTGAGTTTGGGTATGAAATCACCCTTGTCGACAGATTCGATCAGATCGTAGGTCCAGGACACATCAAGATTCTGAAAGATGGTCGAGTGAAGAAGAGGTGCCAATGAGTGTTGTAATGGATAGCCAAATAGGTAGGTGCGGCGAGGCTGCTGAAGCTGGTCTTGCTCCATCTTGGAAATGTATAGATTATGTGCTATACGTGTGTAGGCAATTGGTGACTTGTGGTTGCTGAAGGTAATTCTTTGGGTACTTGAGAGTTAAAAATACTTCCCGCGGGTTCTTAGGGTTAGCATCTACGACAATAGCGTCTTTTTTGGATCCATGTCTCCCTCTCAATTGGCGGTGTTGATAGTTCTTCCCCGGTCACACTCAGCGATAAGTGGATTCGCCGGGGGGTACGGAGTAGTTAACAGACCGCTTGAATCTTGAAACAATTCGGTCTTTCGATTGATGCATTATTCACATCGTGTCGCACAGGCAGCCACTCAACGCGCAAATTCGACCAGACTCTCGGGACAACTGTCACAAAGCGTCGAGTCTATTTCTGGCCCAGTAGTAAGGATATAGATGTGTGGAAGACAGCTTCCTACTCTACTACGAGACCAATGTCACTCTATCTACCAATTGTACTGCATTGCACTCCGCCTTGCCTCCACTGGAGCTTGCCTTCCTGTTCACAGTTCAAATTGCGCATACCCCTGCTCTTCTAGGATGTCAACACCTCTATACACCCTCCACTGCGAGTGCCTTTGGGCTGCCGTCATCATTCCTGTTACTTGGGGCCTGTACGCCATTTCCACTAAAACTACTTGTCCAGTTATCGAGAATAACGCAGTAGGAATCTTGTCTTCTCCCAAATCATCAGCAGGTATGCACGCCACGATAAGGCGAATATCTGCATCTCCAGCTTTATCGGCTTCCTCCAGTGAGATGAAGGCTCGTTTTTTTTTAGTTCTGAGAACCTAGATGACAACTCTGTGGCCTTGGATAAGGTCCTGTCGACCACAATGAGTTTGTGGAACCCAAGCGTTTGTATAGCGCAGCAAGCCGCTCTGGCAGCACCCCCAGCTCCAAGTACTAGTGCTGACGACGACGAAAAGTCTTGAGTTCCAGACCTGGTGATACATCTCCTGATTCCGATCCAATCTGTGTTATCGCCATAAAGGATTCGACGTCCGCCTGCCTCTTGAACAACGATAGTGTTTATAGCACCAATATTCTGTCCTTGTTCTGAGACAGTATCCAAGAGCTTGCCGATTTACAGTTTGTGAGGGAACGTGACCGATGCGCCGCCAACGTCGGGGCGATTAATCATTTCTTCCACTGTCTGATCGACGTTCTCACTTTCGTGGATCCGGTAGTGATGTGGAAAGCCAAGCTCCTGGAATCCGGCATTGTGCAGGGCTGGTGATAGGGAATGGGAGATATTGTGACCGAAGATGAAGAACTGCTTCTTATCCACAACTTGTGATAGGTCGACCAACTTATCACTCATGGCATTGGTCGTGGAGACTTGGCACCCTTCGTGTCGTTGATCTAAAGGGGAGCTGTTGTTCGCAACCATGGTGAAGTGATAGTTGAAAGGAGGTGGATTAATATGACGTTATTAATCTGACGCTATTTGATTGGAACTTGGCGTATGATTGTGAAAGCCTATGTTTGCGTGAGGATCGAGCGATTCAAAAGGATGATAGCAATTGTGTTTAGTAAAAATAAGAAGGATAGGTAGCAATTTGGGTGACAAAGACCTTTCCCGGCCGAGGCGAACGTATCAGTTGTGTGGATCTTGAGACAAATGCGTATTTTCTCTATAACCCAAAAGGTTAATTATATGTATTTAAATGTTACAACATAAAGTACGACAAAAAAACGTACGTTTCACTCCTCTGTAGTTCATTGAGTCAGGTACGGAGTATGTGAATACTGTATTCCTCGTCCACGAATGTGTCACCTTCCCATTCTTCTATCATATGCTTGGAAGAACTCTTGCCTCATAATATTAGCAGGCGCTCTTCGAGTTGTAAATAGCTCGAATTGCATCATTCCCTACTCTGGTAGAACTTCAAGATCATCTACTGTGATCCACCCCCTTTCGGCCAACTGCTTCGTTTGTTGTAATAATGGTGTTTCAAGTGGCGTGTATAAAAGCTGCAATTATTGATAAGAATAAATCTCAATAATATCGTTTATGCATAGTACTTACCTCGATTACAACGCCACCAGTCGGGCTCGACAGCCAGTTTTCGGGAAGGCTCGTATCCACGGAACACTTTCCGTCGATGTCTTTAGTAGCGATGCAGGAGACAATAATCGTTGGCAAGTTTAAGTCTTCTGGCCATGTATCCTTTTTCGAATCTAGTATCCTGAACACTGGATCTGTCATGCGGTCTGGACTCTCACTCTCTCTTCGAGAATCTGACAAATCAGCCTCATGTTGCCTGTTGTTACCGTTTCTAGGGATCTTGAACTGCGCGATGAGTTCTTCGGTTTTTGAACTCGTACGGTTATGGACGACGATGGTCTTGATCCCCAGACGGACAAAGGCGTAGGCGGCTGCCCGAGCCATTCCGCCGGCACCCACTATCAGACCCGTTGTTCGTCGCCTTACAGCATTCACAGGAGACAGATTGCGCTGAACGCAGGTATGTATACCGATCCAATCAGTATTTTCACCGAAAAGCGCTACGGTCGGCCCAGCTGCGCTTTTGTCGAGCAAGGAATCCATCGTTGAAGATTTCAGGCATATCATGGTATTGACAGCTCCAATAGCTTTGGCCTCCTCGCTCAGAAAGTCCATTTTTGGAATCACTGCAGTTTTGAAAGGGGCAGTGATACTGGCTCCCCTAAATTTGACATTCTTGACCAGTTCAAAAAGTTCGTCCATAGAGTCCTTGGTATAGATGTTGTAATGGTGGGGCATGCCCAATAATTCGAAGGCAGCTTTGTGCATTGCGGGTGACAGACTCTGTGAGGTGTTGTTTCCGTATATGCCAAAGAACTGGTTGTCGAGTACAAACGATGCAAAGGTTGCCCTCTGAGCTTCTGCGACAGTCAGGAGAGAACTTGACGGGCATGAAGGTGCCAACTTGCGGACAAGTGAATGAGTGACTGGGCTGAGAATCGAATTCAAGTAACACAACATACGTCCAAGATGGCCAGTGTTGTAGGCTATCAAGGGTATCGTGTACTGCTCGGAGGAATTTACGCGGTGGGCAAAGTGTTTCGCAGCCAAATTGTCCGCCAAACATCTCGCCTTCTTGCAGATACGAATAATATCGCAGCCAAGGGCCTGGGCCCGCTGAACTATAGCCCACTGTTTCGGAGAATCCCATCCATCGTCTCCATATTCAGACGCAGAGTAGTGACCAATGATCTTTGTCTGTCCCTTTGACGATATCAAGGTTTGGATTCTGGCCATGTCAAATTCGAGGTCCACACAGAGATATTCCGGCCCAAGTCTCAGTCCATGGTCTAGAAGCCTGAAGTATTCATCCACGCCGACTTGATGCATGCCGTAGGAGTTCACCTGATAAATCATGGGAAGGCAGATATTTCTCCTGGCGACAGATACCTGCCTGCTGATACAACCTGCTACTGTGTCATCGAAGTCTTGTCCGTCCTTGCAGAGAGTTGACATTGGGATGGTAAACTCAACGGCGTCAAGTCGTTCTCAACATTTTTGAGTGCGAGAGCCGAAGGAGATAAGTCCCCGCGGGAAGACGAACGATTGGATTTCTGTAGTGATGTGTCAGAAACGTTGTAGTACTCAAAGTTTGATAACTTTCTGTAAGCTGGCGTTGCACGACGAATGAGATTTTGGATAGTTTTTAAATCGAATACACGTAGATGTCGTTGGATATCCTCGGCGTCGCGTAAGATAAAGATAATCAGATGTTCTTTGGCGAATTTTGTAAGCCATTCTCTTCCCTTTCCCTCCACAGCACCAGGCCCGCAGACAATGATAGCTCCTGTTGGGTTTTCAAAGAGCATAGATCTCATCAACTGTAGTTCCTCCTGGGGATACTGAGAGATATCATGGGCGGATTTGTATGCTGCTCGCGAGAGGCCAGTGACTTTGTAGAAATATTGGTCGGCATCCAGAACTCGAAAGCCCAGTGCACTTGAAGCTAACACGGCCAATGTGGACAGACCACTCCCGCGCATGCCAATAAGTGCGATAGAAGCATTAGGCGCATAGTCCGATATTCGCCGTGGTGTATCTGGACTGTAGGCTCTAGACTTGGGTGATTTGGGAGTAGGGGCATTTGAGTATTCTGAAAGGACTTTTGGTGTACCAGCCCGTGTAAATGGAGTGTATGGTGAGCTGGTAATATTTGCAATGTCATCAACTAATGGCGGTGTTGTGGACATCTTGGGATATGTCAATAGAGGTAAGTAGTACATCAGGTCACAGTATCGTGGAGGTCCTAGAAAAGGACCTTAGCTTGTTGTAAACCCAGCTTTGCCGTAATTCAACAGCCCTTCCTCTGCAATGGTGGCTGAAGATCCTTGTAAACAATGTCAACCAATTAAGATGAGGCGGCAGAAGTCTTTGCCGGTCTGTCATATTACGCTTGTAGACATGGAACCCTACTACCTCGCATCGCTTTGCTTAATATGGTTAGATTTCAAGGTCGATAATTTGATTGGATACAAGAGTTAACCCCGGTACAATGGTCCATCGACGGTGTGTTGAGAAAGATCAAGCTCGGGCCTGGGACAGAGCAGTACAGCACAACACAGCATAAGTTCGTCCCAGGCACAACATGTCGACGACAAAGAGTCAAATGAACAACAAACTACCAGCAAAAGACCCTCACAGAGGCCTAAAGAGAGCAAGGACAGAGGCTGATGAGTCTGATGAAAGATCGTATGGAAGGAACAGACATGTCACAAGAGCCTGCAATGAGTGCCGGAGGCGTAAAGACCGCTGTGGTGGCCAAAAACCTTCTTGTATATCTTGCACGGAAAATGATCGCGTTTGCAATTATGGTCCATCAAAGAAACGCGAGCTTCGCCCTGGTTACGTCAGAGCCATTGAAGCCTTGCTGGGGTTGATGATTACCACAATCGAGGGCAGCGAAGCTTGGATATGTGGGCTCCTCCAAGGAAAGCCAGATCGAATCTGATTGCGTTTGGCCTCGGTCGAAGTTCAGGAATCTAATATGTCTGTCGATTACCTACTTGATATATGGCGTAAATGCAATTTGTGTAAAGAGACAGGAAAACCCCTGGCACCAGAGAATCTCGAGACTGATGAGGATGGCACCGACTCAACTCGGTATTTTCGATACAAAATTGGTCGAAGCATTTGCGCTATCACAGTCATCAAAGGATGATGGTGATAATGCCCTCTTGACGCCAATGAACACAGAAACAACGCCTCATGAAGTGGCACTTTTTGACTCGCCTCCTACACCTGTAGTCTCAGCCCATATCTTCAATCAATCGATGGAGGCAGTATCACAGGCATCCGCAATCCCCCAACCCAAAGCCCCTGCATCAACCGGTATTGAAGTATCTCCATCGTCCATCCTCCAAGTCCCTGCCAATTGGCCATACCTTATGGACGTCTACTTCGAAACCACGCATAGTTGGTTACCCATTTCACAGAAGCACGAGCTTCTACGTACAGCGTATACAGTAGCAAGCAACCCATTAACATCCGCCAGTTCACCTTCCTCCGGCGAATTAGCCTTCTTACATGCTTTACTCATGTACTCCTCCCATCAAGCCAGTACAATACCAAATTTGTCAAAAACGTCAGTCGACAATAGCTATGGAGCCAGGTCGCCGCAAGACTTGACTCAGTCTTCTTTATTCTCTGACCCAGTCACTTACGACCTGGGACATGTCAAAGCGTTCCTCGTACTATCCTTGCTTGAGATGGATCGCAACTACTTGAATAATGCTTGGATCGCAATAGGTCGCGCCGCGTATACAGCAACATTCTCGGACTTATATCACGGGACTCAACAAAAGAAGAACCAGTATACGACGAGAACGTTAAAAGAACCCTTTTGGGATGTGTGACACTGGAAACCATTATTGCATCACGACTTGGCACTGCAACATGCCTGCAGTCGTCGGATATCTCGCCTAAAAGTCTTCTCATAACTGACGGAATAGAAGAATGGGAACCATGGCAGCCTGGATTTTGGTAGACGCGAGAGCCATTGCAAGTCAGCAGGTCTCGAATACTCACGTGCCTGGACATGTAATAAGCATTTTCAACAGACTGCTCCAGGTTATAGCGAAGCTGAATGGCTTGGCCCATGAACAAAGGCGTTCCGCATCAGATCAAGCTCTGCACGAAATCATGCTTACTTGCCAACAAAATCTCCTCGGGGACCCTCCAATCACTGCCGACATACCTCCTCAAAAGCTCTGCCTTTGGATGGCCTCTGTCACGACACTCGAAGTTTCAGCAGCAGAACGTCTAGTCTCACATGGCACAAGCTCGTGGCGTCCAGATGGTTACTAGAAGAGAATAGCATCCTTAGTATACTTAATAGAGATCCGAGCTGACTCCATGGGACCTTGCTCTGTATCTCTGGCTGTCCAGAGTTGTTTGGAATTTTTACAGAAGACCATCGCCCGTCACCAACTACAATATACCGGCACCGCCGACCAACATAACTTCCATCTGCTACAGCGGAATATAGCTGCCGCTCAAGGTTCATTACAAACCGTCTTCAACAAAGAGCCTCACATAGGCGTTGTGTCAACGGATCAAGCAACTGCCAACGTTCGAAAGCCAATTCACCCTGTATTCACAAATGACTCCGTACCACCGCGAGAAAATACAGTTCCCGAAATGCCGGCTACGACCTTGACCATAAGTACACAACCAGAATTGATATATTCTTCAACAGCACAGGATGGCATCTCGACAAACATCTTACCTCAATCGCTCGGATTGGAAAATAACGGGACGTTTGAAACATCAAGATCTTCATTGGGAGAGGATCTGGAAGACGACGGTCTATTTGACATCCTTGCTGCGTTGGATTCGACCGACTGGTAGGTTTCCCTGTGAATATACAAGTGAACAATATTGACCATTACACAGGCTGGCCAACCCTCCTAAATTTATGCAACATCTTGGTCTACTTGACAACCCGTCGAATAGCATGGAGAATATCTTTGGTATGGAGTTCTGAAAAATGGGTATTAAAGACATTAGGTCTGACAATGCTGCATCATGTATTACACTAGGAGGGCTGGAAAAGATATCACCTTTGATCATAGAAACATGTTGACACGATATTAATTAAGAGTGTTAATAAGATATGAACTTCTCATAAACGAGGAGTTGGGTAAAATGATTATCAGTCACGATATGTTGGATAAAGTAAACTTATTGTGGGTCTGCTTTGGAAGTCACCAGAACATATTTCACACAGAAAGTTCACCTATTAAAATTGGTAGTTGATACTTGACCAGATAAATGTACCCGAGGCCCAATTTTGCCGGAACAGCATTCTACCGCCCCTCGTCATGATATCACCTCTTCAGTAACATAATATCAGCCCTCACTGGAAGTTGCTAGAGACTCTAGTAATCATCAATTACCATTATTTCAACGTCCATCACAATGATCGCATACCGTCCCGCCATCTTGTCAGCCTCACTTGGCCGAGCATGGGTACATGAGTTTGCCGAGAAAGCTAAGCAGGCTTCATCTCAAGGATTTCAAGGCATCGAAGTCTTTTACGAGGATCTTGAGTACGAGGCAAAACGACTACATAATGTTGAAACTCCAAATGACGATCAGATACTGTCGGCAGCATCCAGTATTCATCAGCTGTTGGATGGACTGAACCTCACCGTAATCGGTCTCCAACCCTTTTTATTCTATGAGGGCCTGCTGGATCGTGAACAGCACACTCGCTTGATCGAAAAGATCAAACTGTGGTTCAAAATTGCCAAAAACTTGGGAACCAACACAATCCAGATTCCGGCCAATTTCCTCCCCGCTGACCAACTGACCGGAGACATGGATGTCATTGTCGGCGATTTGGTCGAGCTGGCAGATTTGGGACTCAAACAAGACCCTCCGATCCGTTTCGCGTATGAAGCTTTGTGCTGGAGTACACACGTCGATACCTGGGAGAAGTCTTGGGAAGTGTCTCAGAAGGTCAACAGGTCCAACTTTGGCCTGTGTCTCGATACCTTCAATATTGCTGGGCGCGTCTGGGGTGACCCTGCATCACCAACATGCATGACACCCAATGCAGACCAAGATATGAAAGAGTCCCTGGAAAGACTTGTTCGGGATGTCACTTTGGATAAGGTGTTCTACATCCAGGTTGTAGATGCGGAGAAAATGGAGTCGCCTCTAGTCAAGGGTCATCCATTCCACGTCGATGGAAACCCCGCAAGGATGAATTGGTCAAGGAATGCCCGAGCCTTTATGTACGAGGAAGACCGTGGCGCCTACCTTCCTGTAGAGAAGATTGCCAAGGTATTGATCCAAGATATGGGATACAAGGGGTATGTCTCTATGGAGCTCTTCTCAAGAACAACGTCTGAGGAAGGCAAAGACGTGCCGCAGAAGCACGCCGAGAGAGGTATCCGATCTTGGAACAAGCTTGTTGAGCGACTTCAATTAAAGTGAGACGTTTATAGGCAGACTAGAAAAACAAACAAGCATTTCAAGGAGATGTAGCTCACAAGATTACGAAACTCCATGACATAACTGTTAAACTGCATGCCGGAGCTCAAATTGAGCCATCGTCGACCCCTTCGCGTTTTTACACTTGAACACAAACTTGTCATCTGCCACAGTAATTTGAACAGTCAATTAGGTGTGCCATTACTGTGTTGATGTCGTGCATTCATCAGATTGTTAGAACGCCGAGCAGCGTTAATCATAGGAGCCTTTATTCGATGGGTACTTGCAGGGCTAAAAGTTGATACCAGCACTACTCTCTGCTCCGGCCATCAGAACCTTCCATGCCCCTTCCTTGTCAAGTTTCTTGACCTTCTCAGGTCCAGCCCAAAGCCTCCATTGTTCTTCAATCTGATATCCAATAACATGCGTTCCTTCAGCAGTAGGCCACGCTTTTTCTTCTGCGAGCTTGATCATTCTGGTCCTTCGAGGCTTGAAGCACATATCGAGAAGGACGCCATTTTCTGGACGCGAGAGGAACGCCTCGAGAGAGGCCTTCACAGTGAATTCTTCTGGTGTCTTGGGTTCGAGATCCGGGACAGTACCAACTACGTAGTATGGCGTCTCAAGATTCTGTGCGTCATTCTCTTTGACATGAATAATCTTGGGGATAGGCGAAAGCTTCTGCGAATTTTTGACAAGATCATCCACCTCTTGAGTATCGCGATTCAGTACGTAGATAACCGATGATTTGAAGTAAGAGTTCAATGCGTAGACAGCAGCTCGGCTCGCTCCTCCTGCTCCGACTATCAGAGCTGGCTTGTTCAGAACCGGCACACCAGGCTGGTCTCCCTTCTCAAGCAAGCAACCCTTGATGCCGCGCCAGTCGGTGTTGGTTCCATGCAGTTTCTTGGGATCTTCCCAATCGCGGTAAACATTATTGCAAGCACCAATGGTGGTGGAAAGTTCGTCCAAGACGTCAAGGCGAGGAAGAATAGAGTTCTTATAGGGCATTGTGACAACCAGACCAGCCGTAGTATCCTTTCTCGCGAGCTCCATGAGGTCGTCGAGAGTGGCACATTCTGTGGCGTAAAAGGTCCATGGAAGCCCAAGAGACTGTGCGATGCGGTTGTGCATGGCTGGAGCGATGGAATGACCGACACCAATGCCCACAAGGTGAAGAGTGCGGCTTTCTTGGTTTTGAGACTCCATCTTGTTATTGTGGATGTGAATTAGTTGAATTAGTTGAATGAGCTATACAGATCTCTATACAACAGGTATTTTGGGTTATATCATGTGTTTGCCTCACTTTCTACGCGGACAGTTCTTCTGCCGGCTTCACCACTGACTGGAAACGACCCCGCAATTAGTGTTCAGAGGCTATTCTTATTCCCCCTCATTTTCCAGTGACAGACCAATTACACTACACTCAATGTATCATGTGTTTGTTTGCCCAAATTGCTTTTACGATTATGTTCACTAAGAGTACATTTCATGTTTCTTATGTCACATCAACTCTTTTCATTCATTGCTCCATGCTTGGAAACAGTCATAGAAACTGTAATTGATGTGGAGGAAATCTCACCCGATAGGTTACGATATGTAGTAGATCTGTATCCGCCAGAGTCCAGGCTGTACTACTCTTCGAGTTACCAGCACTCAGTTAGTAGGAACCGCCTTCCCAGGCAGTACAATTGAATGGCAATAAACTTTAATTAAGCTATGTGACTTGTGTTCTCCAAGTACTTTCACACTTGCTATTGCTCTAATAGATAAAAACGAGCCCCGATTTATTCCCGCCATTCGAAAGCTTGAGCAACATCTTCATGTCCTTCCTTCAACCATTCTGTGGACCTGGCACATCGCTCTGAAAGTGTTTCATCATGGTCTTATTGTTCAGTCTTTCAGTCTTTAGTCGCATCTTCCGTTCTAACCGCTGTGCCGTGTCCAACTCCTTCTTTCTCTGCAGGAGGAAGCTGCGCTGTTCTGAAGACGACATATGTATCAAGCTTTGCTGGTCTCTAACACTTAGTCTAGCAAGCTGAGACGCCAAAGCTGCGTCCTTTTTGTCTTTCGTTGCGAGTGCGTCTGACGACACGTTTTCGGGCAGAGTAGCTTGACTATCTTGGTTTTGTGTATCGTTCTGAGCCGCTTGTCGATACGGCTGCTTGGCTGCTGGGGCTGTACGATGTGAGAGTAGCTTTCCTGATGCCAGTCGAAGAGTCTCGTTGTCGATGGCAATGCCATTGTCGGTTTCGTATGTCTTCAGTCCCTCAAGATCGTAAAATTCTAACATCTCGTCTGACAATTCGATTCTGCAATGTCCTTTATCTACCATATGTTGCTGAATGCCTTGAGCGGTACGGCTTCTCGTTCCGCAATAAATACACTCGCGGTAGGTATTGATAACAAAGTGAAGGTACCAGATTAATGTTTCGAGGTCCACACTAAGGTGGTTCTCATATGGGATCCTGAGACTGTGTGCTGTCTTCATGTGTTGAATATTCTCATCGAAGCTTTTGCTATTTTGGGTGCAGATAATGCACCTGGCAGGTTCGAAATCCGGCAATACATCCTCGGCGACTTCATCCGCGGATTCTGTATCGCTGCCTGATAGTTGTTTATGTGAACCTTCCGTGAGCTGTACCTGGCTAGAGTAGGTAAGGTCATCGTCGACTGTTTCATCGATCAATCCAGAAGCAATTGCACGCTGTCTCAAAGCTACTATGCTACAATAGAATCAGCATCCCGTCGAAAACAATGGGTAAAATAGACACTTACTGCGATTCGCTTTTCGCGTGTATTCTGTGCTCTTGGCTGTTGTCAAAGGACACATCGCAGAGAGAACACGTCGGTTTTGTGGATGCCATAGTTGCTAGATAGTTCAGTAGGTAGTGGTCATAGTAAATGTGGATGACAATAGAAAGGGATCTTTGGACTGTTATATGCAGTCACTCAGTGTCGGAAATATTTACCCTGACGTTGCGAGTGCATGAAGTGGCGAGTGTTGATTGAGGATGTTGCTACGGTAGGACACAACGCAGAAGGCGCTATAGTGGGCCTCCAAAAAGGATGAGCGAGTCTCAAATTCGTGACTCATTTGCCGGGCAGGATTGTCTGATTGGGAAGGAAGTTATCCATCATGCAAGGATCAGGAAGTAATCAGTAGCAAACTACTATGCGCATCATACGGTCAGGTATTTTGCACGAATAACTACTGATAGTCATTATTCCGAATGGGGATGATTCATGTGAGATCATCGATTTGAATAGAGCAACGACTGAACTCTATAGTGTACACATTAGTGTACATATGGGCAGGCTATGACTGATAGAAGAGGCTTCTGTTGAGCTGCACACACAACAACTCTTTTCCCCAACATTAAAAACTAAATTAGTTCAGAACATACTATACTATCGATACTGTTGGAATGATTTCAATCCTTCTTTTTCTTTCCCAAATTCCACTTCTTGACCCGGAAAACATAATAAGACAAAACAGCAATAAAGATGTTGAATGCGATATACGCCCAGACGAGACCATAATTGCGCCATCTCTCACTCCAGTAGATCTTGCTTCCAGCTAAGAACTGATCTGCATTGACAAGCGAACAGTACTGGCAGTCCTGCGAAGCGTCGGGGTTCTGCAACTTTCCTGGTGCCTGCATCAAGTAGGCTTCCATGTATTCGCCGCATGTCTGTCCAGAAGGAGGGCTGAAGGTTGATGTCTCGTCCTCTGAACACTCTATAGGACGACCAGCCAAGATTGTCGAGACGATACCAGCGAGCCAGTATGTGAAAGGACTGACACGATACATAAACATCCAGAAACCTGGAAGGGAGGAAGGGGGTTGAAGAACACCACAAAAGGTTAAACTCATGAGAACCAGGAGCGTAACGATGGAAGATGCAGTGAGTGCGTTAGGAAGTGCGGCAATCGTCATCTGCGCAAAAGAGCTTGCGTACAGCATGAGCTGTATCATGAACAAGAGTACAAGGCCTTGACGAGCGGAGCCCTGAATACCAATGACAGGGTAGTAAAAGGCGGCAAACATTAAAATACCAGTGAAAATCTGGTAAGGAACCTCAACAACTACGTTGGCGATCATAAAGGCCTTCCAAGAATATGCCTTGCTGGGACGCTCCCGGACTTCGTAGAGCTCACGTTGGGTGATGAAATGAGGGTGGATCTGAACAGTATTAGTAAGATGTATAGCAATGCCAGATTTCGGACTTACCTGTTGAACCACGGCAGTGAATACAGTAATAACCATGAAGACAGAGAACAAAATGTTCTGCATGCCGGCAAAGCTAGAGTCGGCGTTGAAGAACGAGAAGCCAATAAAGAGGCCAGAGATTGTGCAGAGCGCCAACTTCGCCATGATGTAGTTTGGCATCCTCCAGTACTGCTGGAAGACCCTGATCGTGACTTGGCGAAGCTGAGCGATGAAAGACATTGCAAACTCTGAATGACTGGCAGCATCGTCCGCAGCGGGTTTTGATGACATGGTTGAATGAATCCTTTCGACTTCAGCCTCAACGTCCACTAGCTCCTGACTCCCCTTCCAAGCAGTGTGCCAGTCCTCTCCCTTGGAGCTTCTGGCGTTGTTGACAATCTCAAGCATCCATTCAGCGGGGTTTTCATCATCGCCACAGGTTCGAGCTCCCCGTCCCTCAAAGTAGTTGAGTAGAGTACGAGAGTTCTCACCAATATCACCAAAATACACAGTCCTGCCACCCTGCGCAAGGAAGAGGAGTCGGTCAAACTCTTGGAATAAGATGGCACTGGGTTGATGGACAGTACATAGAATAGCCTGCCCGGCGTCTGTCAATTTCCGGAGGAAGGCGACAATGGCCCAAGAACTCTGGGAGTCTAAACCACTTGTCGGCTCATCGAGGAAAAGAAGAAGCTTTGGCTTAGCAGCTAGCTCAACCCCAATCGTAAGAAGCTTACGCTGCTCGACATTGAGGCCTTCACCGGGGACACCCACAACGGCGCTAGCAAAGTCCCTCATGTTGAGCATGTCGATGACTCTCTCGACCCATTCTTGCTTCTCTGCAGTGCTAACAGTGCTTGGCTGGCGGAGCATAGCGCTGAATCGTAGACTTTCGCGAACAGTGGAAGTCTCAAGGTGAAGATCTGGTTGGTGTTAATGTGATGGACTGGATAAAAGACAGATGTATGACTGACCTTGTTGTTGAACGTAACCTGTTTTTCTTTGAAAGCTTGCGTCCAGTGGCTTACCGTTGACAAACATGTCTCCAGTAATAACACCCATGCTGGTTCTTTGAGCTAGAACGTCGAGAAGAGTCGTCTTTCCAGCGCCACTGACACCCATCAAAGCTGTGAGAGTACCGGGCTTGACCCAACCGGTGACATGATCTAAAAGTCGTCGCGGCTCCCCCTTGATGTCAATGTCATACACGACATCCTTCCAAGTAAAGATGTCGGTTTGAGGCTCGAGTGCGGTAGTTGTATCAGTCCCTTGCGGATTCTTTTCAGGGACAGCAAGTTCCTCGTTCATGGCACTTCTGTCCGCGCCAGACTGCAGGTGGGCTGGAACGTGACCGCGCTGGAAGACGAGTACTTCAGCCTTGCTGGATGTCTTTGAGTTCAGCTCAGTCGCTGTGAAGTAGAGCGCCAGGAAGAAAACAAGGAACGCCAGCAGGATGCCAAAGTTACGCCAGACGTGGGAATAATAGTATTCGTAGTTCGTCTCGATGAAGTCATCACCACTAACTGTCCGTCGGCCGGCCACAGCTCCGACTGTCGAACAGATCCATGAATCGCCGATCAGTTGAGGATAGGCAGGAATGAAAGCTGAGCAGGCGAATTCGCGGCCATGAAACTCGTTGGAGACGAGAATCTCAAAGGCATAGTAGACGGGGTTAATCCATCTAACAAATATTAGCAATAATAGTACAAGAGGATTCTCGTGTTCTTACCTGATCCAACCAAACCAGTCTACCATTTGTGGCACATGAATCATGAAGCCTGTGTAAATAACGAGGGCCAGAATCATGATACCGGCCAGGGTCATGGCTTGTGAAACTGTCTTGGTAACAGCAGCCAATGTACGGAAGATACCTGACATGACAAATGTGGAGATGAACGAGATGAGGAAGTAGAGGAAGAAGGGACCAGGCTCTCGACGTAGCCCCGAGAGAAAGTAAAGGATAATATTGAAGACAGTTGCGGAAACAAACTTGATGGGTATATCTGCAACGATACCGGAGATGGCCTCAGCAGCGGGATGATAGAAGGCGTATGATGCATGTTTCTCAACGATAGGGCGTTGCGAATAGAGATTGTTGATCTCGGAAATGGCTGCAAAGCCGTTGATCAGAATACCCATGAAGAGAACAGCTCCCTTGGAGTAGAAGCTAGCGGTATCATCGTCTGTGCCATAATATACAGAACCTATGATGAGGGCCATGATGATTTGCGTTGTAGTGTGTGTAGCAGTTGCGGCTATATCGTTCCAGATCCGCTGGTAAGCTCGTCTGGTGGTCAGGCGAATCTGCGTTGTGAGGTTGATGATGTATGGTGACTTCCGTGGGACGTGCTTCTGTTGACTAGACACGTACTGTTAGCATGCTTGTGGTATTTGTAATCGTGGCGGTACTTGCATGAGGTTCTTGTGCTCTCGCAGCGGAGCCATGGCATCGGATCGGTTGCCAACATGATACTTGCCCTGATACAGCTCAATCTCCTCTCGCAGCGTCTTGTATTCTTGTGAGTTGTTCCAATACCTCTCAAACTCTTCCGCAGTACGAGGTACAGTCTTTTCCATTCCCGGTCGGGCTTTTCTCTCTTGAGGATTAGTGGCAGAGGTGAGGAAGTCGCCCACAGTCTGACGTTGAGGGCATTGCCAGCCCATCCTCTCGAAATAATCTTTTGCCTTGCTCGCTGGTCCGAAGTAGATTTGTCGACCCTCGTACAGAACTACGGCCTTATCAAAAAGATCGTAAATGGCTTGACTGGCTTGGTAGATAGCCAGGGCATTGGCAGATCCGGTGTAGTCGGACGCCAAACGAATGGCGGCGGCGAACTTCAAGGCAGTCGCAGAGTCCAAACCTCGTGTACTGTTATCCCAGGCAGCCATAGGAGACTGTGCCAGCATCATTTCAGCGATACTGACACGTTTGCGTTCTCCTCCCGAGACACCACGAATGTAATCGTTACCGACCATTGTATTGTATGTGTGAGTCAGACCACAAACTGCCATGACAATCTTGGTGGCACTCTTGCACGCTTCGTCACGGTTCATCCCAAGAACCGTCTCAGAGTTCGAGGGCATACGACATGCGGCTGCGAATTCGAGTGTTTGTCCGACGGTCAGATGTGGAAAATGTTTGTCAACCTGTTAAGAAAATTGGTTAGTAAAGCTTCGATCGATGTGGTCAGATATGTTCCAGTTTCTTACCTCTTGGTTGTACTCTGTTTCGCCCTTGAATTCTTTCATCATGTCCTTTTGGGAGACACCATTATATGTAATAATCGACTGGTGGCCGACACTGAGGCCTTCAAGCTCTCCGGTCATGGTCTTGAGCAGTGTCGAACATCCAGAACCTGGGCGGCCGAGGACTATGAGAGTCTCACCACCCTGGAGAAGGCCATCAAATCGATGAAGAATTGTTTTTGCCTCCTTCTTACCTGACCTCAGGTGCTGTGCAATGCGTAGAGGCGCCAGCAACACATCACCAAGAGTCTTTTGTAGCTGCAAAGCCGCTCCAGTTCCGGAAACACTGAGATCCTTGAAAGCGACTCCGGCACTCTTGGGTCCTACGCCAGCCTCCTGCAATCGACGCATAAAGGATGGTAACCATTTTGAGAGGTCGAAAGCCTTGTTTGTTGGGTCCAGCGCAGGGTCTCGTTCTTCGGCATCTGGGATTGTCGATGCTAGACTGGATAAGCTTTGTCTGCGATGCTGCGAAATTCCGGTAGCAAGTCTCTGAAGTTCCTGACGATCTTGCTCATCCATGATCATTGTGTTGGCTCGCGAGATAGGCGGGGGCTGGCCATGGCCATAGGTGCTGGCAGTGGAGTATTGGGGATCATGGCTCGAGTGGTTAGATGTTGATCCATTTTCGTGACCTGAGTCTGGCAGGCTTTCTGTGGATTTTCGTGAAGCCATCATGACGATGGGTCTATCAATTGACTTGAAGGTAGTGTTGATAACAGAATGCAACGAATACAAGCGACAATCTCTGGGGCAAGGGTTGTTATTATTATGGCATGGGAGAGTGGTTGGTTGCCAAGCTGTCTAAGTAAACTCATTTTGAGCTGAAAGCAGTTTGACTTTAAGCCTGTCAGCAGGAATGACAGCAACAACTTCAAGCCTGTTCGCCAAGCCGAGGCTGAAGGTTTAAAACTTGTGATGCAGACGGATGTAATCCCCGGAGAGCTTCCATTGGACATATCTCGATCGGATGTTGGGTGAGCTCAAACTTTGCGTTTGTTCACATGTCTTATTTGGCTGGGGAGACTGACGTTTTTGTCGGGTGTTGGTTCTGCCCGCTGTGGCCGCGAGGGCGCCATTACTCAAAACCGTCAAATCTAACTGGTTTTAGCAGAGCAACAGTGTTTGGGTTTAGTGCGGAAACGGCTTGTTGGAAGCGTGGGAAGAACCGAGGAAGCCGGGCACTGCTCGTGAATCCGATGAAAAGCCCTATTACAGTATCTTTCATTTTTCTTTGCTTTCGTCCGGATCAGAAAATACCGGGTGAAATATCGTGAGAAGATGGTACGCTTGCAATTGATTGTCAGAAATAACTGCAATCCTGTATCAGATGCCGTGTTCGAGCTCGCTGGCTGGGTCTCCCTAATGGCGTTCCAAGTCAACTCACAACGGCACGAGGTTCCAATCAGACAGTGTCAATCAAAGTATTTTGAGTTTGAGATGTGTCAAAATTGACCCACAGGCAACAACCTGATTATGAATTGGCTTTTTTTTCGGTTCCCGTTACAATGTTGATCTGCCTGACGCGCCTCCCTTCAACACAAAGGTTAATAAAGCCCCCGATATTAAACAGTAGATTAATAACAGCACACCTATAATTAATTAACAGTTTCCGAGTCATGCTTCTTGTTTTTCATGACAGAATGAGAAGTTGCTACCAGACTGCGGCTTTTAGTACTGATGACTACGGTGTCTCATTGAATCCCTTGAGTTGGCTGTAGGGTAGTACCTCTCGATCAAAACACACCATATCCACTCAAGAAATGAGGAATGCCAGGCCGTGACATGATGCAACATCATTGGCTCGACTGGAAATTAAACACCAACGGGAATAGCATGTCGAAAAACGTCTACGGATACAGATACAAATCTCACCATTGATCGGAGATGATGCCCTGCTAGGAATTTCTCGGCTGGAACTTTTTATCTCCTGATATGTTAGTCGTTGGTTTGTCGCCCCGATTATTCCCACGCATGCCATTTGGTCATCTCCCTAGGCCATTGCGCAAATTGATATCGCGACATGTATTGACTGAGATACGGCCAGTTGTCTATAGTGTGTCTAGACGAGTTATTCATACTCACTGGGAAATATTCCTTGGGAATATTTTCACGACCATGCTAACAGGACTATTTACACGGCGTCCCTCCAAAAGTCACAACAAGAAGAACAAGGGCCTAATCTGTAATAGTCCTAGTGTCAAGCGCGAAGACGTGTGTCTTGCGAGACGCGACGCGTTCATAATAACAGGCTCTACGGATATGAAGACCCAGTCGCTGCAAGTCGAGTCATGAACGGCATGGGATTCCTGATCTGAAACATTGAGTCAACCACTTTGGAGAATCGTGTTCCATCAATGGGTGGCATGAGGGAAATGCCTAGTCTATACCCATCTTCTCCCATATTGCCTGCACCATAATAACCTTAAAGCCAGTTGAAGAACACTGCTCCCAGATCTTAGCTTACCTACCTAGCTAGCGGATAACAGAAAAGTTGGCCTCTGAGTTTTAGGATACAAAAATAAACAGCCTAAAAAGTCTGATCTAAGCGGCCTAAACTGACCTAACAATTTCGTCTCTTATGCTCCAGCGGCCAATTTATCTGATACGCTGATGCCTAGCCCACTACAAGTACAAAACTAGACCTCATTGCTCCCATTAGGTCTTGCTAAACCCCATTCTAAAAATCCCATGATTCCAGCTTAACACCTATCCCACCCCGATTGCATTTCTTGATGCCAAAATAAGCCGTATCGTTGCGGACAGAACCATAAAAGAGCAGTATGATGTTTTACTGATAGGTTTTGGAATGCCCATTAGTTGTACTTGCCGAGAAATTTCGCAACCTCCTGGTCAAGTTCGTTGTTGTCCTTGGAGATGCCCTCAAGCTCATGACCCTTCACAATGGTAAAGGCTTCAGTGAGGCTGCTGATACTGTAGCGTCGTTTGACACTAGGACGATAAGAGATGATGGCATTCTTCAGACTCATGTCGTTCCCATCCCAGAGAGTGGTAGTACACAACAGCGTTGCGTTCCTTCAAGGCCGTCTTGATTATTTCGTGCAGTGGCAGAGTTACCTTGTCAAATCCGGACAGGCTTTCGAGTCCCAGGAATTTCGCAGTTTAGATAAGAATGGTACTGAACATGTTTGTGGCCCAATTGAATATTCCAAGCCCAAGGTTCGACCAGTTCATGGGATCAATGTCATCACCCTGGTTCTTTGGCTTTCGAAGGAACTTGTTCGTAGTTCCGGATCTGGCCTTGCCATTGTTGGGAATCGTCTTGGAGGTAAATCCATCCTCCTCCGCGGGTGAGTGTTCAAAGTCGAACTCCATATCGAAATCATCTTCATTCCACTCAATAAGCTTCTGCTTCTTAGGCTTGCGCTGAGGACCAGTAGCTGTACGCTTTCGAGCAACCTTTCCAGTAGGAAGGTTTCGGAATTCCGGGTCCTCATTCTCAGAATGCTGGACAGGCTGAGTAGCGACATCAGCAGAACCACTAGGGTAGTCGGGGTTGCTGATAATCATTTTTTTGTTCGTTCGGCCGTAACTGTTGTCCTTCTTGTTCAAGTTGACCTTGAATCCCTTCATGTCTGAAGTCGCAGACCCGGCAATTGAGCGACGCAGAGACATTGTTGCTTCAGGGAATCTTTCGGTGAAGGTTTTCCACTGGCTAGGAAGCTCAGCGTCGTTTCTGTCTGGAAGACCCATGAGCACACCCGCCGTCCAGCAGTGGGGCTCCAGGCTGCGCTGCCCTTGCGAATGGCTGCCTTGCAAGCAGCGAGGAACGCGTGGTACATGCCATCGTTGGCCGTGAAGTATTCGTAGGGAGATTTCTTGGGGGCCTCCCAGGGTACCAGAAGAAATGGCCGCTCGAGGTGTGGATGGTAGAACTAGTGGACCAGTTTATGACACTTAGACTATAGGCTGTAGTTCATTTATTTTTGTATCCTAAAGCTCAGAGGTCATTTTTTCTGCCACCCGCCAGGAGCCATCTAAACGACAGTGTTAGGTTCAAGTCAAGTTAGCGACAAGAGGTAACTTACTGTGAAGTGTTTGGTTTGATGTAGACGTGATCAAGTGGTCAAGTTTGTTGCTCTTGGAAGGTGCTGAATCATCCCAGATAACTCAAAATGGGAGATATAGGAGAAGACTGCGAACGTTATAAGAGGAGAAAAAACGCGCGCATAAGTAAAAGATATACCGAAAGAAATGACTCCTCGAATCTAAAGAGCTTTGAGGTGCTGGCAGTGTGTTGGTGGTGTGTTCTGTTCATGTAGGAAGGAGAAGATGATGCGTGTTTGAGGCGTAGGAGTGAGAAGATGAAGATGGGGGAGGTTGTAGCCGGGGGCACAATGCAGCGCCTTCCATCTGCCCTACAAGCCACCGTAACAACCTAGCTCAATCAACAACATTTACGTGGGCACGACATACGATTACTTTCAAGGTTGAGGTGTGGGTAGACTGAGTTAGGTTGTTGAATACTTGGGCTCCTTGGTGAGGCGGCAGGATGTGGGCTAGTAGTTAGTGATTCACTGCAAACCCTCATAATTTAGAATCATTCGCGAAAGTGTAGCAAGACAACATGTCGAAAACAATAAACCAAAAAGTAATTAGTTACGCATTTTAACAACATATGTTCTTCATTATGCCTGATTCTGTGCACTGAGACGCCTGGTAGCGACCATTACGACATGTTCTGCGCTGATGCTATTCAGAACAGAGTGGTGGAGTTTAGTTGTACTGCTGCGCTTATACTCTAGACAAGTTTGGATACTATCTAGTCTAGGCAAGTAATGACATGGACAGGTGCGATTTCTCCGATAAGTGTCTACTATTCAGGATAATAACGGCGGAGGGAACTCCGACTGTCCACTCAAGTCACTTGCGAACTCTAGGCAAGGAGTACGGCTATCACGATATTATTAAATGATGGCAAGTGTTATTAATGTTAATTAAAAACCTGATAAGTTTATATAAAATTCACACTAGAAATAAATTCCCTTGATAGTTATTAGATATTTGCAAATTAATCTGTATGAGAAGTGTATATCATATCTGCCGTTAGCAATTGATCTTGGTATTCCTAAATAAATCGCAAGCTAAAGATTAAGCTAATGTTATCATAGCCCTCACAGCTGCCCTGTCTATAGTGCTAGTTCAGAGTGTAAAGCTGTCTTCTTATCAAACTCTCCCTTGGCATGTAACTCGCCATTACTATTGCACTTCTAGGGCACTATTGTTTAGGTCACTTCTCTCTTTACTAGCATGAAAAGTGTCTCGCTAGATATAAAGTTCATCATCTTCATTCAATACGCTGGATATCGGCGTATGATCTAAGCATTGGACTTGCAGAAAGCTAACTAATCAGTGATCAATACATGCAAGAGATAGCAGATCGTGATTCAGAATAGTCAGATGAGAGAAACAATATAACTTAGCAGTACGAGAATAGCATTACTATAAAATCAAGGTCGTTACATTATGTCCATGCCCTATTTATGACGACTCATCGTAGGTCCCTCCCAAGATACCAGGCGTGCTCGCGAATGAGGTACCGTTGTACTTGCCTTGCTCATCCCTACCAAGGAGGAAGCTCTCTGGGGGTCCAAGGTAAGACTGTCGTACACCACCAAGGTCGACGACAATCTTTTGAATCAAGATGTTGGGCAACAAGGCCCAGATACGAAGAGTGTAGGCTCCCTCCTTAGGAACCTCGAATGGAGACGTAGTATAGTTACCATACAGACCCCACACAGCGTTTCCAACAGCGTAGCCCCATCCATCAGGCATGTTAGTACCCACGTTGGGGCCAATGGGTCGAACAATTGTTGCATCAGGCTGCTCCTCGCCGGATGGGTACAGCACAATGGCATACTCGAGCGGGTTTCGATCTCCAAGGTAGTTGGCACCTGGAGACATGAAAATGGTCACGTTGGCTGCGGAATGGTTGGTAAACAGGTACATGTCGTACTCCAAAGCAGGCCCTTCACCAACGTCCAGCTTTTCGGTATCAAGAGGATATAAGCCAACACCAGCAAGAGTTCGGCCATAGTTCTTGATGGTGTGGTACTCGAGCGATGAGTTGTCCGAGTCTCCTTCATTGATCTTCTGGTAGTGGGACGCTTCAATCGAAACATGTCCATCAGATTCGACAAAACCCTCTTCAAAGCTATCAGGCAGTTCTCGGTTGATGACCGTCGCCACAATCTTGGGATCCTGTCCGCTGTATCTCTCGAATCCCTTGCAGTCACTAGTGACGTTGATGAAGACTTCTGTTGTATTGGGGGCCTTGGGAGCCTTATCCCAGTCGACTGTGACATATAGTCGGCTATCCGAGCCATTGTTGCCACCGACTGTACCGTTGTACTGAGAGAGCTGAACATAGTCTTCCCATGGTGCCGCAAACCAGTTACAAGACTTGGGGCCTCGGTGAAAGACGTCGATGTATCGGGATTGAGCGCCAAAGGGCTCCAGAGGGGGAAGTTCCAGGACGTTTGAGGACAAAGAGTGCCATTTACTGTCACCTATAATGGTGGCATTGGAACCCTCAACGCCGACACCATATTCACCACCGAGCGATGGCCAGACGTCCTGGACGAAGCGAAGATCTGGAAGAGTGTTTCTCATGGGCTGTTGCCAGTAACCATCATAGCCCAAGTGAGTTTCTATGTACAGTTAGATGCGATAAATCAAGGAATTGAAGATAACCACTTACGATCCAAAATGTGTGCCCACTTTCCATCAAGAACCTCGTTCCATCTCTGTGTCAGGTTAGAATCCTTGTACATGAGATCAAGAGATTTCCAGATGACATCGTTGGCCGAGTTTCGTTTCTGTCCAGCGTAAAATTGATTCTTTGCGCCGTAAATCTGGATCTTGTTGACGATCTCGCCACCAAGAACTGGGTGGAGGAGCATCTCGAAAAAGGCAGGCTGGTATTCAGAGTCGAGCTTGTCATAGACTGCCTGGGTGTCTTCTTTTAGGGTGGCCCACTGCTCCAGGATAGCTTCAGCCTCGTGGTAGTTGATGACCGAGTAGACTTGAGGCTCCAACAACTCGAATTTACGACGAGCAGCATACATGCCGTATCGCGTCATGATGCTTGTGATGGCTTCAACGTGTTCACTACCGAACTCTCGCTCAACCCAGGCTTCAACCCATTTAGTCGTACCGTCAGCCTCCCATCGCTCAGTTTCGTAGGCGAGATCCATGAAATGACTGATGGGAATTTCCTTTGGTTTGAGATCACCAACGTTAACGATCCAGATGCGTCGGGCATTCCTGTGATAAGCCAGGGTCATCTGCTCAGTGGTCTTCTCGAGTTGAATAGTGTTGATCCATTTGTAGTTTCTAGGGTCGCCGACATAGTCGAAGTGATAGTAGACACCAGCGCCGCCAGAACGGTCGGTCTCGTTGGCAAGAGGTAATCTGCGGATGTTCCCCCAGTTATCATCTGCCCATAGGAGAGTGATGTCATCAGGAACCTGCAGGCCGCGCTCCTGGTAGGACTGAACCTCCTTATACAGACACCACAACGAAGGAACATCGGTGAGGTTATCGACCTTCAGACCTTTTCGAAGAATCTCGCGTTGGTTGTCAACAAGAGTCTCAAGCATATCAACGATGCCATCGATTCCAAGATCACCTTCAATGGCAGTGTCACCAGTTCCTCTCATAGCCATGGTCCACAGGCTGTTACGAGCATATGGCTTGGCTCTCTCGACACCGTAGCGGAAATACTCGTCGATAGTCTCGTTGTTGGTGTGGTACTGCCATTCACCCTCATAGAATGTGCGGAATTCGTTCTGCGCTCGCATCATAGGCTCGGTGTGAGATCCACCAAGGACAATTTCGTAGGCATCAAGCAATGGCTGGTTGAGAGGGTCATCGATATAGACCATACTGCCCCAGACGGTCGGCCAGAGGTAGTTGGCTCGTAGACGGAGCAATAGCTCGGAAACAAGAGCGTAAAACTCATGATTATAGGGAGCAGCGTTGTTCCAAGTTGGCTTCCATCGAGAGCTCATTGAGTCAGTACATATTTGGCAAAAGAAGTACTGTGAACTTACCCAACCCAGCTGGACAATCCTGGCTGCTCATCGTTGAGAAAGATACCTCTGTACTTGACTGAGGGTGACTTTTGAACCTTTGGTTTGGATACAACATAGATCTCGTCACGTTTACGCACAGGGACATCGGCCCACCAGTACCACGGACTGACACCGATCTGTTCGCTGACATCATAGATGCCATAAATGGTTCCTCTTGGATCACTTCCGGCGATGACCAGTGCCTGGGCTGTTCCGTTCATGGGGTCCTTGACAAGTTGACTGACAAAAGACTCCCATTTGCCCTCAATCTCACTGGCATCGATTAGACCGTCGTCGATGAGGGAGTCAATAAGCTTTGAATGGCCAATTGTACCGACGATGATGGCTGTGTTGGTTTCATCAGGGTCTGAGTATGCAGGACCAGAAAAGCTCTGCTCCTCGAGAGTGCCATACTGCAGACTGTTAACTCTGGAATTTGATGAGGTAGAAATACTTACATATGTATTGTTCTTGACATCCACAGGCTCAAAGGTATACTTGGCTGCAGAGCTGCCCTTCTTTCCATTGCTAAGAGTGAAGTTTGTGCCAGTCACACGTCCAAAGTCGACAGCAAGATCTCCGGCGGCACGAATTACTCCCCAGTATTCGTCTTCGGACACACGAATTTGGCCTTTACCTGCGTCGCCACCCACGATCTGAAAGGCATTGTCTGAGCTGTTGAAAGAAACAATAGCCTGTTGGCCTAGACCTGACGCCAGTGGCACCAGGCCCAGCAACGTTAGCGATACTCGCGAGAGCTTCATCACCTAAGTAGAAAGTTGGTCCTGGGTAAGGGACTTGAAGCGATTGACCTTAGCTGTAGATAGAAGCCTCGACCAGCCATTCTTCACTTATATACAACTGCCGGATAAATGCAATAAGCGTCTTTCGAGGAATTTAGTTTAGGCATTATCTCAGGGTTTATTTAAGTGGAACTTGTTCTTCAATAAGTTGGGGTATGATCATCACAGTGTTGCATCCGCCCCACTGAGCCGGGTTCCTTATTAGCCACGAGACCGGTTGTTCTCAATCTTGAGTGATTAACCTGGGGCATTGACCAACCAGAAGCTCTGCAAGTATTTACCCACGATGATCAGGCGAGACCGTAGATGACGGTCAACATCAAGTTCGTTTGTCTCCATCACTACTGTACGTGAGTCCCCGCTCCTGGGCAAAGATCCCTGATTTGTGGAAATGCAATAACGTGCCATGACGATGCTGCGGCCGAGAGGAAAGTCAATTGACATTCATGCCATGCTGTTGTACCAATTATGCCAGACATATAGAGTCTTGGACTAAGTCTCTCCACTCCTGAGTCTTCACTTGGCGAAGGGGTGAGTTGAACTATGGCCGTAAATCCATTATTTGAGCCTTTGCTCTACAACCCCGCAGCAACCAATAGCTAAACTTTACAGACGGTACTTTTCCCAATTGGAAGCTTGTACCTTTCGGACAAAAAACTGCAGGACTAAAGCTACAGCAGCATTATTCGCTATATGAATCTGAGGACTTCCCTGCGTAGTAGGTGGCGGAAAAGGTAACCTCTAAGCTCTAGGGTATAAAAATAAATCAACTAATAAACCTTTAGTCTAAATGGTACAAACTAATCCACTAATTTTATCACTTACACCTCAAGCGGCCAATTTCCATGATACCCCGAGGCCCGCCTAATGACCGGTTTGTTGGCATGGTAGATAAAGTCCAGTGGCCAGTACTTATCAACAACTTCCACACAGGATTGACTACATCAAGCTGGAGACATGATCAGAAACAGGTGTGCAATGATGGTAAGATGAACTTTGTCAAGTGTATTAAAACAATCTCTATCCCCTAAGAATCCACCACTGAAGGAAGAACAAGCGACTCTAGTCCGGCAAATGTGGCCCTAAGACTAGACAACAGAAGAATGTACATGAATACTAATACTGGATAAGAGTCCGGGAACAGGAGCCCAACCGATCAATGCTAAGAACAGTTATGCTCCACAATGCAATGCTAAGGTACCATGAAAACCCAACGGAAGAAGAAAGATTCTACAGGACAAAAGCGAAACCAGCCATGGCAGCAGCCAAGCCGGCGAAGGACTTAGCAGCGCCAGCGGTGACAACGGGAACCTCAGGCGTGCCAGTCTCCACAGGCTGCTGGGGCTTTCCAGTCTCGGGCTGCTGGGGCTTAGCAGGAGCTTCAGGCTGCTCAGGCTTGGCAGGAGGAGCAGGGTACTCAGACTTGGCAGGAGGAGCAGGGTACTCAGACTTAGCAGGAGGGGCGGGGTGCTCAGGCTGGACAGGCTTGCCAGGCTTGGGGGCCTCGGGCTTCATGGGGTGCTCAGGCTGGACAGGCTTGCCAGTCTTGGGGGCCTCGGGCTTCATGGGGTGCTCAGGAGCAATGGGGTGCTCGGGCTTGGGCTCAGGGACAACAACAACAGGGGGCTTGCCAGGAGTGATAGGCTTAGGAGGGCTGACGGGCTTGGGAGGGCTGACAGGAGGGTGAACAGGCTCGCACTCTCCGTTAGAGCACTTCTCATAGCTGTAGCAGTCGTCCTTGCACTGGTCGAAGTAGTAGCGATCCTCCTGAACGTCGCAGACAAACTTGCGGGCGTAGTCCTCAGAGTAGTCAACCTGGCAGCTGGATCCGTGGCAGGTAATCTTCTGGTTGCACTCCTCGTTCTTGTAGTCAGAGTAGTAGCAGCTTCCGTTCTTGCAGATCTTGAGCTTGTTCCATGTGTCGTCGTGACATTCGCGAGGAGCGCAAAGGTCGTCCTCACAAACCACCTGCCACTTAGTGCAAGTAGGGCAGTGGACTTGAGGAGCACAGTAGTTACCGTAGCAGATGATGATAACACTGGTAGGGATAACAGGCAAAACGGTTGTAACGGTCTTGGTAGCAACCTCGCCGCTCTCAGTGAAGGTAACGGTAGCGGTGGTGGTTGCGGCAGGCAGAGTCTCGGTGATGAAGTCGGTATTGGTAACAGTATCGGTTTCACCGGGGTTGACACCGATGGCGACGTAGATAGAGAGGAGAACGTTGATGTCAACGTTCTGGCGGCGCATGATGCGAGAGCCTGAGCTGCGACCACCACAGTTGACTGAGTCGTCACCCGGGCAAACGATGTCACACTGATCGGTGCCGACAGAGGTGGAAGTGGTCAAGTCAAGCTCACTGCCACAGTAGCAGCTCTCATCGTTGAGACCGAAGAAGTTGGAGCCAGCACATGCCTCAGCACATTGGTCGGCATCGTTCTCTTCGTTGGAGTAAGAGAGGGTGAAGCTGGGGAAACCGTTTCCAGAGAAGCAGCCAAGGAAGTTGAAGCCAGCTGGGTTTCCGATGCCTCCGGCAGCAGTGCTGGTAGAAGCAGCGGAAGTCTCAGTGCCAGTGGTCTCAGTACCGATGGTGGCGGTGCCAGAAGTGGCAGTCTCACTCTCGAAAGCTGAGGTAGTAGTGTTGGCGAAGCGAGTAGTGGTGGGGAATTGAGCGGCGACCACGTTGCCCATGGCCAGGGCGAGGATGTCAGTGTAGCGCATCTTGAAGGTTGTAGTATTGAGAACGAGTGAGTAAATTAACGATTGTATTAAGCTCTCGAGAGAGTAGAGAAGTGAGTGAATGGAGAGTGTGAGAGTTGTTTGATGATGAGAATAATTTCTAGTTTGGGGGGGAATCAAGTTCTCTTTATAGGCGATTGAATCATTCACGTTTGCTGTAGCATCCAAGTTTGCCCCAATCCTTAATTTGCGACAATTCCTAGCAATTCAGAGTATTAAACATTTTCTTACAATTTTTGAGTGTCGAAGGTAGCGAGACTACAACACTTGAGACATGAAGTTCCAGCCAGGCAAACCAAGAATGTAGTTACTGACTCGACTTGTCTCACCCCACAGATAGCAAGGGATGACCCCTGAGCCTAACCGGACTTCCCAACATCTAGCAGATTGAATGGCCGTTTATTTTTTATTGTGAGATTAATCTAAATTCCAAGCATCGCGATACTGGGAAAACCCCTCGCTTTGTTCTCCGACTCTCGGCATTCTGGAGTAATTTGGATACAAGACACCGCAAATGACTGTATGACAATACCTTAGTCTTGGATTTATTTTTAAATTAGAGAGCGTTTACATACCAGAGAGATAAGTAATGTGAATGTAAACAAACTGTTTGTAAACATACGGCCACCAACACTGATCGAGTTTCCACCGAGGAACAGAGTCTCATACCTGTGTGTTGAAAGTCCCTCAGGAAGAATCGGTCCGACGCACTTGAATAGTTGTATCCGAAATGACCTCTTCGTCATGATCAAAATATTCGCCTGACACAGTACACGGAAAATCTTCAGTCGTTCCCTTCCAATCTCCAGCACCTTGAATCTCATACACCAGTCTCATCTGCTGCAATTTACCGTCTCTCTCCCATCTCCTAGACCTCAATATTCCTCGGCCTAGCCAATTCTGTATCCAAGCCAATAGGAATTCAAGAATGAACAGGAGTACTGTAATATACAGACCAAGACTGAAAAGCAAGCTAAGACCAAGAATGAAAAAATTCAATGTTCCTTGAGTCTCCTTCGTTCTCTGATTGTATCACATATCCTTGTAGGCAGTGGCCCATGCAGCGTTCGCTGAGGAGTTCTCCCACGGCTTCGTTATGTCGATTGACGCGGGCGCCGAAGAGCCAGATGCATACTCCATCATATGGTACTATAGGTTTGCAAGGGTGTCATTGAACAGAGCACCCATCTCGGTCTCCCATTGGTTTGATGGCAGTGGTTCACCAGTGATCCCGGCTACCTTTTCTTGGGCACGAAGAAAGCTTTGTGTGCGAGTCTAGATTGTATGGTAAAATTGACTCGATTCCGAGAGCACAAATCCGAGTCGCTGTGCAGTTACAATCTGTGCAATGTTCAATACCATTGAGTCTTCCATCGCACTCTCGATAACGCCCTGGCGATCCAGTAATGGGGTGCACTCATCGTTGTTGGGATTGCACACTTGATGTTGGTCGACGCAAGCAATGGGGCTCACCCACCGATCAGGCAGATAACCAATTGCGCCTTGGGCACCTGTTCTGATTGAAGCGGCAAAAACTGGATCGTCGCTTGTCTCACGATGAGTGACCGAATTAGGTGCAATGGGCATTAATGTGAGGTCTGTATCCGGGACCTGTAGCTCATCTACAGGCTGCCAGACCTGGTTATGGGGATAGAAGTATGTCCAAGTCGAGTACCCAATTTGGATGTTCCGCCCATATGTGTTGTAGATGTGCGTGATTGACCGTGCCATTGAGGTTTTTACCGTAAAGGTATTTGATCAACACGTTGTCTGGCCAGCCCAACGACTTCGCTTCTGAACCATTTATGTATTGGTGAAAGTTACCGGTGTCTAGTGGAGAACAAGTTGTTTCCCTCTTATGTTTCAGCCTATTCTTTGGTAGGTTGTTTAGTCCCAAATCATGGTGCGTGTCAATCATGCTACTCTCCATTTTGAAAGCAGGCACATCGAGACAGATCTTCTCTCCAAATGGACAGTCGACATATGAAGAGGCCCATGCCAACTCCCTTGTGGGCAGAATATTGCACATAGGGGAAGACGTGTTGCTGTAAAATTCCTTTGAATAGAGGGCGGCTCTCTGGTTGTCAAAGGCTGCCCTTTGATATGGTTCACGAGGTGTCTGGAAGCCGCAGCTTGGACTGCGTAGAAGTCGATACGCAGAAGCGGAGTCTGATATCTGAGACGAGAAAACAGCCAAAATAGCAAATCCCAGAGAGTAGAAAATATAAAACAATGTCAAAGGGATTGTTCTAGCGAGGGGGGGATTGAGCGATGCCGCGCCAGTACCAAGCTTGCTAAAGAAACAACCAAGCAGCTGCCGGCGCAGATTTGATGTTACAGAGGATGACTTGCCACTGATAGTAGAGTCCATCATGCTTCCCACCAGCGGCAGAGAACTGGTGCGTGGTAAATGCAATGATGAGCCAAAGCCTAATTACGAGGACCGTCACAAACGCTGCGATAAAGGCGAGGAGAAGAGATGGTCGATAAGGCAAGGAGAGCCTGCTTTTGCAAGCCATTTGAGCCTTGTGGGCCTTACGTCCAGTTAAGCATTGGCGCTGCAACACCCTTACATAACACGATTGAAGTTGGCGCAAGATCCATTGGGTTGGCGTCGAAAGCTGAAAGATGTGTAAGCCATGTTCTATAACTAACTATCGGTCTTGGCATATTGTTGGTTGTTGCGCGCTGACTATTTCACTTCTGCGAACACCTCCAGTGCCTCATGTAGTTTGCCAAAAATGCCTTGATGCCAGCTTGCAACTTGTTTCCAATCGTCCTCCGGAAAAGTGATATGCATCATCCGTAACCATCCGCCAACGATCATGTCAGCGTAACTGGCTTTTGACCCGAGCAGGAAGGGCCCGCTGTTGTCCCTTGAAAAGAGTACTGCGAGATCGCCCAGCATACTTTTGAAAGATTCCAGTAACTTTGCTCGCGCTTCGCCACTGAGCACCAAGTCTTCCCACCTTGAAAGTCCAGCACGTCTGACAAACTCAGCCCTGCTCTGCTCTTCTGTGGCGGGGTCAAAGAGCATGCCCTGAATACCAAGCTGAGCATGGGCAGTGAATGCGGCGTCAATGTTCATGTTAAACTTTGCATAGTCAAGGAACTCTTTGTCGTTGCATTCCGACAAAGGTACGAGGATGTCAGGATGCTTGAAGTTGAAGTCAAGGTTTTGATCTGGGAACAAATCACCCCCGCCCGGATATGTTTTGTTGAGGTATATCGCAATGTCGAATGAGTCCGTCACCAAGGCGTCAGTGGTAGGGTCCTGGATGATGGGTAACGTATAGAAGTCTTTACCATCAGGAAACTTGCAGCCTGCTGGCACGTTGAGGCTTTTGCGCGTTTTTTCCACGTCCGGGAGAGCTACCCATGTCGTGGAGTACGGGACACCCTTGAAGTTGAGTGCAAGCCTGGTTTTCCAAGGGTTTGGGGCGTGGGCGTTTTTCTCCACAGGGGCACGCGATTTAATGTCATAAAAGGTGATCTTGTTTGCTTCCATGATGGATTGAGGATGTCAACGATGGGAGTTGAGGAGAAATGATGTTTTCTGGAGGAACAAGTTGTGTAAAATAAGTGTTGAACTCGATTATTGGTTGTTCATCTATATATTGTCTTGCGACTTCTGTAGAAACTGTCTGGCCTGACGATTTCCCCTCTTTTGGGCTTACGCGTTACGTTAAACTTAATTCGGCCTTTACTTACTCGGTAGTTATATAGATCTGCCTCTTTCTATCCGTGATCCGAGGCCTGTTTAGTTAAAACGAGCTGCTAACTGCCGAGTGCAGGGAAGCTTCGGTTCAACAGTAGGTGCGTGCGGAAAGTGGATACGTAACTCTAAATGTCAAATAGCATATGCACTCCAGAATTACATCTGAAATATTGACGAGGTATCTTGATAGCCTCGAACCCGGCATGGTCATTTTAATCTCCAGGGAGAAAGCAAATCACGTATTCAATACTCAACTGAAAAGCCAAGATGGAAAGGACATGCCGGCTGCCAAGAGGTCTACCTAAACACTAAGATCCACCGTCATGATTAAATAGCTTTCATTCGTGTTCCCGTATTAACATCTCTGACCATTCCGAGTCATGAATGATGTTCCTGGTCCAGATGTTATGACTGCATGGGCCTGTGTGCGTTTGGATCGATTGAGACTTGGGTATCGGTTTCTTAGACTAATGGGTAAGGATGGCATACCGAGCAAAGGCATTCTTTTGGTGAAGGCTACTATGAGGGAGGCTTCGACATGATAGAATTAGCCAATAGTTTGGGCACTAACTATACCCTGTTACCTCTAATAGTAACCCTAACCCTCTGGTCTATGAAAACGCTCTCGGCAGCTTTGAGTTCATCACTTTGTAAAATCGCTTGCATCAATTAGTCCACTATCGTAATCGCGTCAAATAAAACACAGGAGACAATAGCATCGAGTTTCAATAATAATAAAAGCTTGATCAAATGAAACAGGGTTAACATAATATATATATAATATCGCGGACAATGTATTATGCTTAACCAACTATACACACACCAGAAGCCGTTTGGAAATACTAAGGCGGATAAGAATAACAAACAGCAGTCCTACCATGGACATACAGCCAGCGTAATAATCAGCCGGCCTAAAGGTTGAGACATCCTCATCGCCATTGCTTCCCCCCAGCGAATAAATACCTGAAGCTATCGGAGTACCCTAGCCCGATTAGCATGGAGTTTGATAAGCTTGAAACTCCTGCACTTACGAAAAAGAAGCCACAGAACCAAGTAGTCCAAACAATGGGCAGGATACCGAGTGTGTTCTCAGGACCCATTGCCGCACCTAGCATCGGGGGTACAAGACTAAAGAAGGCACCGCATCCAATGCCATTGAAAATTAGAAACACTGAGAAGACCCCGACGCTCGATGCCAGAGGCCAGACGACCAATGAGCTGAGGCCAATGCAAAGTAGGCAAACAATCAAGCTGTTGAGTGGGCCAAGAAGATGGTCGGCCGTATAGCCACCCAAAACTCTTCCAACAGTCGACGCGATGTTCCAGGCAGCAAGTATCACAATAGCAACCTGGTTAGAGTAGCCCATCGACCTCGAAAAGATCGGAATAAAGTATGGTGGGATGAACAGTGGAAAGCATGACAAGGCTGTGCCACCAATAATGAGAAGGAACCGAGGTTCTTTGAAGCGATGCCTGCAATAAGGGTCAGTTACCAGACGTAGGGTTGGAGATGCTGGTCAGAAACTCACCATTGTAACTTTAATCCCGCGTTCAAGGCTCTCGTAGGTTGTTGGATGAAATACGATGCCGGTATACAAACTCCCCAAAGCATGAAGCCAAGAATACGGAACGTCCATGCCACATCTACTTGTTTGACAAGAAGATTGGTTGCTATGCTCATGATAGCTGCGCCAAGGCTTCCTCCTCCGAATACAATGCCCATGGCTAGGCCTCGGTGTCTCTTGAACCATCTTAGAGGAGCGGTGGAGCAAGCCTGAGAATTTGTGAGATAAGTAATAAGAATATTGTGGAGTGACAGAACCTACAAAGATAGATAGCCCTCCGCCTATCCCAAATATCACACCATGGAAGACGAAAAGGGCCCCGACATGCTTCGTTGTCCAGCTGGCAAGAAACTCGCCCAATCCCATCAACAACCCCCCAGCAAAGGCCGTCTTTTGATAACCAAGCTTGCGAACTGCCATACCAGAGAGAATGCTTAGTGAAATCATGAATGAGGTCGCCAATGATCCAACGAATGTCAGAGTTGTCAGGCTGGTTCCGGTAACCTCAACGAGTCTCACTTGAATAATGCCCCAGGAATAAATGACTCCCAGATAGACAAATAACGAACAGGCTGCTGCGGCTACTGCGATCCAGCCTTTTGGATCGTCAAACTCAAATGGAGGCGGTGTTGCTGTGGGCGATGTGCCGCCAAGCTGTGAGCGGTCGGTTTCGTTACCCTTCTCATTGTCGGAAGAGCTGGATGGGTCTGGCCAGTTTACAACCGGGTTTTTCGTTTGAGCCATCATGTTTTTGTATCGATCCAGACTTTCGTAAGAAAACGACTACCACGATTCGAGACGATGGGTTTCTGGATTTCTGAGAATCGTTCAAAGAAGGCTCGAGAGACAATTGGGTTAAATATTTGATCCCACCTCGGCCATCGGATTAGAGAAAGACAGAACCGACAGGAAATCCGACGCCTTAAACATGACAATCCCAGCTCAGTGGATCACAGTATCCTATGTTGTTTGTCATGGAAATATTGTAGCTGAGCGATAGCCCGGTATTAGTCGGGTGGTCGGCCTTCGGCAAAAAATTCATCATTCCCGAGTTCCGACTAGTTCCATCGGATTTCGGTTTTGATCTCTTATAAATGAACCTCGAGGCTTCAGTCGGATGACGAAGGAACCTCTCAAACAAGCCGAAAAATTATACATCAACGTACTGTTATCCTTACTACTTCAGAACCTTTCTTAACACCCTTACTATTTGTCTCAACAATGTCGCCTTCAACGATTGGGGACTTCGATGATGTCCCCACTACACCAATCAAGCCCATCCATCGTGAAGGCGCTTTGATGCATAGATCACTTGTGCAACATCCTTATATGGTCGAATCTGCACACGGGATCGAGTTGAAGTTGTCCAACGGCCAAACAATCATCGATGGCTGCGGCGGTGCCGCAGTGACTCTCATAGATAAATGCAACGAAGAAGTCATCCAAGCCATTACCGACCAAGCCCGCAAGGTCAGCTACGTTCACACACAATCTTATACCACTGCACCTGCAGAGCAACTCGCCGATATTCTTCTGAAAGGCAACCCATACGGCCTGGAAAAGGCATTCTTCGTCGGCAGTGGTAGCGAAGCTGTTGAGTCAGCACTAAAACTTGCCCGTCAGTACCACTACGAAAAGGGTGATCTAGAGAAAGTGCACATTATCTCTAGACGCCAATGCTACCACGGAAACACGATGGCCACCATGTCTATCTCTACAAACCTTGCTCGGCGGGCTCCCTACCATGGCTTCCTTTATCCCAACGTCTCTCATGTCTCGCCTGCCTTTGCCTATCATTATAAAGACAGTTCCGAAAGTGAAGAGCAATACACCGCTAGATTACTGGTGGAACTCGAAGAGGAGTTCCTGCGTGTGGGACCTCAAAAGGTCGCTGCATTTATTGCTGAAACAGTAGTTGGCGCGACATCTGGTTGCGTTGCTGCTCCTGCTGGCTACTTCAAAGGTGTCAGAGCGCTATGCGACAAGTATGACATCGTCATGATTCTCGATGAGATTATGTGTGGCATCGGACGCACGGGTACTTTCTTTGCATTCGAACAAGAAGGGGTAGTGCCCGATATCATGACGGTTGCCAAGGGCCTCGGAGGTGGTTACGCTGCCATTGCCGGCGTTCTCATCCACAAGCGAGTTGTTGACGTTCTGAGACAAGGCTCAGCCGCTTTCAATCACGGACATACCTATCAAGCACATCCCATCTCGTGTGCTGCTGCACTGGCAGTGCAAAAGATTGTCCGACGTGACGGTCTTGTTGAACGATGTGCTAATATGGGACTGGTTCTTGAAAGATTATTAAGAGAAGATCTGAGTGATTTCAGGTCAGTCGGGGATATCAGAGGTCGAGGCTTGTTTTGGGGGGTTGAGTTTGTCAAGGACCGAGAATCGAAGGAGCCATTTGACCCTACAGCCAAGTTTGGCTTGCTGGTACAGCAACTAGCCTTTGAGAAGGGTGTTGCTCTGTACCCAGGTGGTGCAACTATCGATGGCGTCTATGGAGACCACATTCTACTTGCGCCACCATTTACAGTAACAGAAGGACAGTTGAGGACCGTATCTCGGACTTTGAAACAGGCCGTGGAGATAGCAGAAAGAACAGTATTCTAGACTAGTTGATGGATTGATGAACATTTGTGCATATTGGTCAAAGACCTACAGCGCTCTTTGAAGAGATTGAGACATTACAGTCAAATAAATCCAACCCATTCGGACCTATGTGAAATAAGCAAGCTACTATTACCAGGAATTCCATTTTGTGTTTATATGAACAATCAACAACTAGATTGAGAATGGCTGGTTGTTTAAACATTCCGCTTCTTCCCGTATCTTCTAGACTCCTTCAAATGATATACCGAAAGAAGGTTGCGTTGTCGCCCTTCTCACACTCGGCGTGCTTCTCTGCTTCATTATAGAGACTTGTGTCCTTGTGTATCGCGTCCCTGCGAGAGTTCTCACGACGCAAGTGAATGGTCATCCAGACGGACAAGGTCAGTGCCATGATCTGGAGGCCCAGGAGGGTACCAAAGCCTGGGAAATATCTTGGAACATCCTTAGTCAGGAAGAGGTAAGCTGCAATCACACCACCGACGTTGCCGCAGCTCACATTCATTGCGATCCCGACACCACGCTTGAGCGATCCCCCGATGTTGTTACTATTCCAGGCAATACCCTGTGGAACACACGGGAATGTGCCTGATGCGAGGAGGAAGCATCCGAAGTACCTGACACTCGCGTGCTTAACAGCCATAAGAAGAATCAGTCTAATCGCACTAGCGGGCGGTCAGTGGGTAACTATGAGAAAGGCTGCAAGGATACTCACGACATGGAGATAAAGACGATCATAAAGATTCCCCTCTGTTGCACTTTATCCGCCCACCATGCAGCTGCAACACAGACAACACAAGCCACCAGATAAGGAGGAGTGTTCATGAGCTGAGCGGTCGTGCTGGAATAGCCTAGGTCACGAATGATGGTATGAAGAAACAGGGAGTATGCATAGACTGCAGGAAATGTGCCAGTCGCAATAAGCATGTGCACCCAAATCTTCCAGTCGCGAAATGCATCCCGCGTATATCTCATCTCAAACTCCTCTGCCAATCCTGATCGATCGAGGTAAAAAGGCGTCAGACTGTCGCCTGAAGGACTTCATTCTCAGAGCAAGTTCTGAGTCTATTGATTGCTACTTATAGTGCGAACGAGAGGCATTGGGGATGTACAGCGCGGCACAGTTGGGTTTTGTAGAGAAGGCTTTCAAAGAATTCACGTAATCATGATTATATCGTCTGTTTCTTTCATATTCTTGTAGTTCATATGTAAGCCCACATAATTTCGGTATCACACGGAGGTGTGTAGACTCTAAATGCATTCGATTTTGTCTCTTCAAAGCATCACCAGCCCGCATATACTACGCCTTCATAAGGCTGAAGTAGCACACCTTCCTTACCAAAGTTTTCTGCGTTTTTCCCAAGTAATTTCTTGCCCCACGATCCATCCTTCAACACGACCTTCTGTTCTTTATCCAAAAAGTTAAGTAGGACAAGGGCTGATTTACCATCAAAACCAGTCATGGTATACGCAAAGATGTCTTCGCTGTCCTCGTACTCAGGTAGGTTTGCGAATTGTCCGTAGACAAAGACGTCTTTCTCTTTCTGTCGAAGCTCCAGAACCTGTCTCCAGAACGCTAGCACACTGTCGCTGTCATTCTCCTGCTGCGCAACATTCCACTCCTTGAAGTCGTCGTTCACGCGCATCCAAGGCTTGTCGCCTTTGGAGAAACCGGCGTTCTTACCAGCAGTCCACTGCATGGGTAATCTTCCATTGTCACGCGCCTTGAGTCTCATCTCCCTCATGACGTCAGACATGTCGGCACCTGGACCTCTTTTTTCCAACTGGCTCTTGTAATAATTCAGTCCTTCAACATCGATATAGTCCTCAATCTTCCACGACTCTGGGACGTTGGCCATACCGATCTCTTGACCTTGTAGAAGAAATAACGTTCCACTCAAGGTACCAAGATAGATGGCCAACATCTTGGCTGCCTCCTTGCGATACTGGGGTAGATCTGATCCGTATCGTGACAGAGAACGACCCGAATCGTGGTTATCCATATAGACCGTGTTCCAGCCATCAAACTTGGGAATAGCTCCTTGCCAGCGACTAGTGATTCTCTTGAGCTTTGAAAGTCGAAAGTCATCTCTTTCGTACTTGTGATTGGCACCAAAATCCATGTCGACGATGTCTCCCGTAAACAACATGTTCAACTCGTGTCGGTCCTTTGCCACGTAACTGGCAACGCTAGCCTCGTCTTTTGTAAAGCCAAGTTCTCCAACAGTCATGCAATCATATTTATCGATGACCTCCTCCCGTATTTCTCGGATGTACTCGTGCATGCGGGGTCCGCTGGCAAAGTACTTGTCTCCTGGCTGGAATTCTGAGCCGGGCCGTGTGATAGGCGCGTCAGGGAGATCAGGGTGCTTGGACATAAGGTTCATCGAGTCGATGCGAAAGCCATCGGCGCCCTTATCAAGCCAGAACTTCATATCGCCATATGTTGCCTGACGCATGTCTTCATTTGCCCAATTCAAGTCAGGCTGTTCTGGTAGAAAGAGCGATAAGTAGTATTGACCTGTGGGTTCATCGAATTTCCAAGCACTGCCGCCGAAAATGGAAGACCAGTTGTTGGGCGGTTTATGGTTTCCGTCTGCGTCAAATTTTGGATCGCGCCAGAAATACCAATCCCTCTTTGGGGACGTTTTTGATGATCTTGACTCGCGGAACCATTCATGCTCATGACTGGTGTGGTTGACCACAAGATCGAGTAACAACTTGATACCTCGCTCGTGGCATCCCTTGATGAGAGTCTCGACGTCTTGGAGGGATCCATAAGGACTATGGATGTCACGGTAGTCTGAAACATCGTAACCCATGTCATGCTGAGGACTCTTAAAGATTGGGGATAGCCATATGGCAGTGGCTCCGACTGAGCGGATGTAGTCAAGCTTGGAGATGATGCCAGGCAGGTCACCAAGCCCATCAGCATTTGAGTCGAGGAAGCTTGCTGGGTAGATCTGGTAAACCACCGCTTCTTTCCACCATTGTCGGTCCGGAGGGTTGTGATCTAACATGATAACTTGTATGAGAATGAGGAGTAGTGTGTTGGTATGGGAAGAACTGTGCTGGTCATACTAAAATATGTTTCTGTGTTTCTTATACCCTTCGCCGGTCCGACAAGTGTGCTTCTGGCAGTTGTCAATGCGGGGAATGGACTTGTCGGCCGATATTGTGATTGATGAAGACTAAAGACTAACCCATGCTAATCCCGGTCGAATATTGACTACGCGTGCTACAGAGTTCAGCCGGCTGAATTTTGAAGGGTGAATTATCATTCGTTGATGAACATTACCCCAGAGGCGATCAATATCGGTCCGACAATGACATCCAGCTTGTCCTGACCGGGTCGATTCAGCAGGCATCTACCAACCAGTAGAAATTCAGCCATTCGATCCTTGACGCCATTATTATTTTTTTCATCTGACTCTAGGGCTCTAGGGTGTAGGTTGTGGTGCCATGCCTACTGGGTACCAGAAAAGTTGGCCTCTGAACTAGGGTACAAAAATAAACAGTCGGAGAAGTCTGGTCTGAATGGCATAAGCTGACCTACTAATTTCGGTCCTTATGAATCTAGTGGCCAATTTTTCTGACACCATGATGCCTTCCAGTAATGGTCAACGTGAGCCCAACTAACAGAGCAGACAGTGTCGGCTCCGACAAGGCCAACTATTGACTGAGATCCCCATGGGGCTTCTGCTAGTCAGTACCGATGACTAGTTTCTGGGGAAGGACACTCAATCGTGTGTTTCTCCAATTGATATAAATCCCAAGATGAATCCCTTCAAAATTATTCTCACAAGCTTCATCTTCAACACCATCTCAACTTCGCCACCTCCTTCCTCACATCCTCTTTTGCAAAATGGCAACCAAGACTGAGGCTCTGGCCACTGTATCTGACCACGTCGAAAAGGCAACGGTTACAGATTCAGTCGGGGTTCAAAAAGCTATTGACGCCCAAGACCTTACTCCCAAGCAACAATACCAACGTCTCTGGACGAATTTGAAGAAGGACAAACGATATGTCCTTTGGTCCCTCTATATCATGTCCCTCGTCTTTGGATGGGGATATGACCAAGGTCTCTCAGGTGTAGCCATCGCCTTTCCAGAATTTCGCAAAGTCTATGGCGAGTACTATGAAGTCGGCGACCAATACGTCATCCCAGCGCTGTGGCAATCTCTCTGGAACGCAGCTAGCACCATTGGTCAGGTCTTTGGAGCTTTCCTCGCTGGACAATTCGCAGACTGGGTCGGTCGAAAAGCTGTTCTTTGGACTGCTGTCGCTTTGTCCTTGGCTGCCTCCTTCGCCCTCGTCTTTGCACCCAGCCTGCCCGTTCTTTTCGTCTCCAAGCTCCTGCTTGGCCTTTCGGTCGGCCTTTCGACTGTCACACCTCCTCTGTATGTGACAGAGAACGCGCCAGCGGCTCTTCGAAGCTCTCTAAGCTCTCTCACCAACGTTATCATTGTGCTGGGATTTTTCCTCTCATCCATCACTGGTTGGGGCTCCTCGAAGATTTCAGGCGAGTGGAGCTTCCGACTTGTTTTTGTGATGACATTCCTTGTGCCGACACTGTTTGCTATCGGTCTCCCCTTCCTGCCTGAATCACCTATTTGGTACGTCAAGAAGGGTCGAGACGACGACGCACTAAAGGCTATCATCAAGCTATATGGCGATTCAATCGATCCGGAGGAGAGACTCAACTTCATCAAGTCAGAACTGGAAGTTGCCGCTGGCGAGGCCTCAATGGCGAAGCAAACCAGCTGGAAGGCCATTTTCTCTAAGGAACATCGAACCAGGACTCTTGTTGCAGTTATGGGGTTGCAGTCACAAAACTTCTCCGGCGGCTACTTTGCAAGTAAGTTATTATATCCATATAACCACCAGGATCAGACACTAACATCGACAGACACATACCAGACCTACTACTTCGAGCTCATCGGTCAAGCCGATCCCTTCGGCCTCACTGCCATTTCTTCGACACTACAATTCCTTTCCAACTGCGTCGCCGTCACCGTGTCAGATGTCCTACCTCGACGAAAGTCTTTGGTTGGAGGCGGTACACTTCTTTGCTGTTGGTCCATTATCATTGCTGGAGCCTCGCTAGCCGGTACATCCAACCACGCCGCCAATACAGCTCTTCTCACATTCATGATTACATGGTCGATGCTCTATACCGCCACTGTCGGTTGCTTCGGTTGGGCTGTCGCCCAGGAGACTGCTTCTCAGGCTACTCGTCCCAAGACTATTGCTTTCAGTCTCGTATGCCAGCAGCTCACAGCCCTTATGCTGTCATCTGTGTTCCCATACTTCATCAACCCTGATCAGCTAAACTGGGGCGGAAAGGTCATGTTTCTGTTTGTTGGAGCTGAAGTCTTTATTCTCGCTGTTCTGTTTTGGTTCCAGCCTGAGACTAAGAACAGGACATATCACGATATCGATTGCCTGTATGCTGGTGGTGTTCCCCCTAGGAAGTTTTCTGAGTTTGTGGTCAACGACGGCACCGTCGTTCAGAGGCCTAAGGCTTGAGAGTGGTATTGAAACCTCATCTCTGGATCTAGACAAGTTGGAAGTGGAGGATGTTGATACATGAGGGATAACAAAATTAGTCGGCGTAGTTCTAGCAATCTATTTACATCTTGGGGAGTCAATGACATCTGCATAACCTGGGCAATAAACGTCTGATCCTTTCAACTTCAACAGTCTAAACATTTCCTTCTTCTGCCATGCGAACGATCGAGTGGATCAGTGGCGTTATAGCTGCAGCACTAGGACGTTCCCACCCATAACTCAATTCCTCTTCTCCGCATTATATAAAGGCAGTTCCCCACAAACATCAAACCTTGTTTGACACAATTGCAGTCCTCTTTTTTTTTCATTCAACCATGTCCACTCCTTCAAGTTCCAGTCCGTCTCAAAGGCCTTTTAAAGTCAGACAAGCTTGCGATCCCTGTCATCGACGAAAAATACGATGCGATGGTAGCAATCCGTGCCTCAATTGTCGGACTTCGGAGTTGGGCTGTACGTACCTGGCCGTGCACAAAAAGAAGGGACCTCAAGGGCCACGAAGAGGTCGTCGGCCCAAAAGGGCTGGAGAGTCGATATTCCAAGTTTCAAGCCCTCTTCCACTTCCAGTCGCGAACAATGAACTGCCCTTCTTATTAACAGAGATCCCGGCCTCAATACCAGAAACGGAGGACTTCTCTCCATCACCACAAGTGACTGACGCTGTTGTCAAATGGTGTTTGGATGCCTACTTCAAGCACAAATACCCACTAACGCCTATTCTGGACCGCCAACAGCTTGAACAAAGTCCAATTTCAGCTGAGAAGTACAGTCTGGTTTCAGCATGCTGTGCTATCATTGCACTATCGCCAGAGATATTGCCACCATCGCCTACACAGGATGATATCACCCTTCCATCTGCCCACTTTCTGATATCGGAGACTCTTCGCTCAAGGAGATATTGCAAGGCTGTGGAACATCCATCATTAATTCACGTCCAAGCTTCATTCTTCCTCTATGCCGCTTTCTTCTCCATGGACAAGGATAATTCAGCATGGTACTACCTGCAAGAGGCTATCACAATGCTACAGACCCTGCGGTTACACGAAGAAGTCACATATAATGATTTCATTGACACAATTCTTTCAATCTATGCTCGACGCATGTTCTGGGTTCTGTTCATCACTGAGAGAGCATACGGGCTGCAAAGGAATCGCCCCATTCGATTACAGGAAACCTTGGAGCTCCCAGCTATCGACCCGTTATCACAAGATGCAGAAATACTTCTTGGCTTTCACGATCTGATTTCCCTGTTCCGACCATTCGACTCGAACTTCATTGCGAACTGGAACCAGTTGACACCCTCAACATCAACTGATTCTGCTCGCCTATCGCATCTCCAGTGTCTCCTAAAATATTCGCTGCCGAATTTGTCGAATCATCCCCAGGTCCAACAAGCAGACCTTCTCATCTCTCGTCAGTGGCTTAAGACAGTGGTGTGGAAGCTTTGTGCCTCAAAACAGATATTATCTACAGCAAGCAGCGACGATGTCATGTCACTCCATTACCCTGCCAGCATTGCGCGTGATATCGTTCTCATATCACAGCTGGTGCCGACTCAAGCTTTCGAGGCCAACGGTATCGGAATCCTCGAGAAGGTATTCGATGTGGGATGTTCCTTGGCTGACCTCATGTTATTAGTGCCGCCAGACTTCCAAGCATCGGCTATGGATGTCGGTGCTATTGACACGCTGGTAGAGATGGTGAGAATAGTGGGATCAAGATTCGGAGGGAGCTATCGTCATCTGAACATACTGGTCGACAAGGCCAGCGGATGTCTGCGACGGAATATAGATAGAGGCTTGCCCTTGCCATCAGGCGATCATGATGGAGAAGACCAAATTGCCTGATCAACCACGTCTACCTGAAGACAGCCGAATGTGATGAAGATGAAACACACAACATTGAAGATGACTTAGTTATTTGTTTTGACGAGACATTGGTAATAGTTAATCTGACTAAAATCAACTATGGGAATAATTGTGCTGCAAAATGACAGAATGCATACTGCTATGTAGTAATCAATGTCTTAAAACAGCCTACCCAGGCAGGTAGCTACTGGTAATCATCATGTTTGCCGATTTCTGCCTACGGACTCGGTCCAAGGTGCATAGCTACACACTAACATGGAAAGTGTAGGTTGAGATCAGTTTAATTAATGGTGGACGTAATAGTAGATCTATAAGATTGAACTTTGATGATTGACACGATGACAAAACTGCTGATGCGACGTTTTGTTACAAATGCCCTCTTATACCAAAAGACAAAAGCGGAATAGCATAAAGATGAGCGCCCTTGTAGCTCAGTGGTAGAGCGTTGCACTTGTAATGCAAAGGTCCATTGTTCAATCCAGTGCGGGGGCATCGCTAAATTCTCTTTTTTTGTTTTTAGTAGGGGTTTCCAACCTCTCTTTTGTCAGACTGATTGGCTATAATTCCATGGAAAATTCCGAAAATATACGAGTGTGGATGTCAGTGGATTAGATACTTAGTTGGATTAAGTGGCAAGTCAATGGAATTGTGTGCAAAATAGAAACTGGTGCGTTACAGTTCGAGAAGGGGATTGAATCAGAATCTTAAGGCATATGATTGACAGTACACACGTTTGTGATGTGAACAGAGAGAGGTTTTTTTTTTTTTTTACTCACGGGTTCGGAAGACCATCGATCAATTATCTCGTGGTAATTCTATTTGGAACTTCTCTTCTATCGAGCTGTTGATACGCCTACAGTATTCGATGACGGATCTACCCTGCAGCTGAGACAGGAGTAAGATTGCCCACAACATTCTGAGTGACCTTTTGTCCAGAGCATAATTTTGCCTCCGTACGAATTGCAAAAAGCTGGGAATTAAATGGTTAGTGAAAGATCTTGTAACACGATTGCTTTCTTATGGCCATCGTTTGTGGTATTACATATAATTCTAACTCTGGTTCCCGTCCAGACCTATTGCGCTCTTCCTCCCTAGTGGGTAGCAGAAAAAATAACATCTAAGTTTTAGGATACAAAAGATAAATAAACTAAGCCTGTAGTCTGAAAGGCATAAAGTGGCCATTAATTTTATCATCTATAGCTCGAGCGGCCAATTCTTCTGATACCCTGGGGCCTCCCTACGTGCGATAATTTCCCAGAGGTTTCTCCTATTCTCAGATCTTCATTTAGCGATCACAAAATACACCACATATATGGCATATCTTATGAAATGCTATAGCTCAATAGGGGAGAAGTCGGTGTATACACAATCTTGACTGGAAATACGGCAGTCTTGAAGCTATCCACTTCTCCTATATATCCGTTCGACGACCCGTACATCCGTATTTCCGGACGACACGATGTGTCATCGACTGCACGACCACCAAAGCGACGTAGCAACGAGCCACTTTTACCTCCTCTCTGGCAATGGCCTTGTGGGCCAGCGGCTCACAAAGTCATAAAATCAGGTAGTAGTGTCCATATTCAAGTGCCAATCGGTTCATCGGTAGCTTCTAGAAGTCGCCAAGAACGCTTGTAGAGACAGATTACCTGAAGTTCCTGTAAAGTCCTTTCAATTACATAGTATATCCGGAGTTCCGTGATCGTGATTTCGCCTGCCATGACACATATAAAGACACAGCCTGGAGTGCTTTCACTGCCATCAAGCTCTACCGCCATACAAATCATACCCGGGAAACAATGAGACGTACATCAGCAATCTTCGCTATCGGAGCTGTAGCAACTCAGGTTCAAGCTGCCGCCACTAAGCTCTTGTCTGGTGCAACCATCATTGGTTGGGACGACTCTAACAACGAGCCCAGAATCATTCGCGATGGTCATCTTCTGATCAGTGGTGATCGTATCAAGACTGTCAGCACATCTGAGCCCTCAAACCTTCCAAACGATACAGAGAAAATCGACGCCACTGGTCAAATTATCACCCCCGGTTTCATCGATACCCATCGCCATGGCTGGCAGACTGCCTTCAAGACGATAGGTTCAAACACAACCCTAGCAGAGTACTTCGGCCGCTATGGCGAGTTTGCAGCTGCCCCTCACTTCACAGCTGATGATGTTTACTGGGGCCAGCTCGCCGGACTGCTCGAGGCTTTGAACGCGGGCGTGACCACTTCACTTGATCACGCACATCATACATGGTCCAACAAGACTGCCTATGCTGGTCTCAATGCCTCCATCGCTAGTGGTGCTCGAGTGTTCTGGTCGTATGCCTTCCACGATGTTCCAGCATTGAACTATACTGTGCGCGACCAGATTCCCAACTTTGTTGAGATCGCTGAAAGCGAACTTTTCGAGAACAGCAACGTTGAGCTTGGAATCTCGTACGACTCTTTCGGACCAAACCCCCCAGAAGCAGCGAAAGAGGTGGCTGGCCTGGCCAAGGAATATAACGTCTCTGTGATCACAACACACGCTCTTGCTGGGCCATTTGGTGTCAACAATGTCCCTGAAGACGTCCACGCCCTTGATCTTCTCAACACTTCCATCCCTGTAGTATTCTCCCACGGCAGCTTCATGACAGCCACGGGTGCGAGCCTCCTCCGCCAGACAGATCAGTATTTGTCTATCACACCTGAATCCGAGATGCACTACGGTCACACTCACCCACACTCATACTACATCCAAGATCAAGCAGCTCTCGGAGTTGATACCCACTTTACCTTCTCCACAGATATTCTCACACAAGCGAGGATATGGCTGCAAAGTGCACGCTACTACTTCTTCGACAAGGTGCTCGACGACTGGGAGGTTCCCAACAAGAGCCCTATGAATGTTGATCAGGCCTTTTATCTCGCAACTCGTGCTGGAGGCATGGCATTGCGACGCCCAGATCTCGGGATCATTGAGGAGGGAGCCAAGGCTGATCTGATCGTCTGGAACGCGGCAGACTCACCTGCTCTTCTAGGTTGGGTTGATCCTGTGGCAGCTGTTATGCTCCATGCTAGTGTTGCTGATGTCCTGTATGTCCTGGTAGGCGGCGAGTTCGTCAAGAAGGACGGGAAGCTGACTGCGTCCGATTACAAAGAGACGAAGAAGAGCTTTCTGAAGAGTGCGGCCAGAATCCAGAAGATCTACAAGGAGTTTGAGTATCCTGAGCTTGAAGGGGAGTTCAACGGCGGGGGTTTCTATTATGCGTCTCCGAGAATTGTCAGTACTGAGACTGGCCTTGTTGCTAAGGGTGAATAAGGCAGGTGCCATTGTGATAGAGAATTTAATTTTAGTGCGGCTACTGGATTCCAGAAAAGTTAGCCTCTTAAGATTTACGATATAAAAATAAACAGCCTAAAAGGTATAACCTGAGTAGCATGAACTAGCCTACTTGTTTTGTCTCTTTTACTTTTAGCGGTTGATTTTTCTAATACCCTAAAAAGACCATATTTCAATAAGTCTACGACTCTACTGGTGGATATAAACACAAGAATACTATGCCGTGTAAAAGAGTCAACATAACCAGTCTTATTATTGAGTTTGAAATAGCTATCAAATTACATGACCAGACGTATTCATTTATGCTACCGAATTAGTGGCCTCAGCGGAGAGCCCAATGCCTTTATCGTAATGTGATATCTAATAACTGGCAACCGCCGATCGATATACACCACAACGGGTCGGTATCTGTTATTTGCAGTCTACTTTGCGCAGATCGTAGCAGTGACAGTAGTAGGGCTTGGACATCCAAAGACCTTCTTCATGCTGGGAGTGCTGTAGCAGCCAGACTGTCCTGCACGGCAATCAAATTGCTTGCAACCCGAGCCAGGGCTGAGAATGTTGTGCTTGTTGGCAAAAGGGTTTCCGTATTCACTGATTTGTTAGCAAAATGATAGATGACAAGAACATAAACATTTAGACTTACGTGCTAAACTCGTCTAGATGGAATGGTTAGTAAAGGTTGTGATCAGGGCCTGAGCTGCGATGTACTTACAGTAGACATAGTTGGGCTTGGAGGTCGAAGAGTATCCGAAGAAGAGTGGCTTGGTGAGAGTTCTGCTGATGGCAATCTTGACAGTCTATATCATGTCCATTCGTGTCAGTAGTCGGCACTTGTCAAAGTAAGTAATGGCAAGCATGGAAGTCACTAACCGAGCCAGATGAACGCATGTTTTCGGCGAACTTCTGTCCTGGTTTGAGGGCAGTCAGAGCACCTGGGGCTGCGCCATTGTAAGGGAAAGATTGAACGTAAATCGTGGTGGGACAGTTGTTGACGACAACAGCCTGGTTAGCAGCAGTAGCGCTACTGACAAGAGCAGTAACGGTGGCAAGGATGCTGAACTTCATGTTGACGAATGAAAGTGTTGTGATGATAGTGAAGAGAGAAGAGGAGGTTACGTTTCTTGTCAGTTGTCGTTGCTATACGGTACATAGCTACTGTTTTATATGCGACTGGAAAGGCGCATGAGGTCAAGGAAGCAACCATTGATTGATACGAACCCCTCCTCATTCGTGGCGTCGAACTAACTCATACACGAACAATTAACTCTTCGTATTCTCAGGTAGATCAGTGAGCTGTCAGGATTATCAGACGATAGCTCTCATGAAGTGCCTAGAACTAAGCCCAATGCGTCGATGGAGTCCATGTGCCGCTATGCATCGTACCTTGGAGAAGGCAAAGATAACCTTCCCGCCCCGTGCTGAAATACCGGCTAGTTGCGAAGGCTTCCCAATCCGGGCAGAAATAACCTCTCTATGTGATCTTGCAGCCTGCTAGATTATCACAAGGCATACAGGGATACCATATGGCCACTCTAGCGGGTACCAGAAAAGTTAGCCTCTGAACTTTAGGATACAAAAAATAAACTGACTAAGAAGTCTGGTCTAAACAGCATAAGCTGACCTACTAATTTCGTCTCTCATACTCCTATCGGTCAACTCTTCTGAAATTCTGAGGCCACTTCGACCACCCAATTTCGATCCATTTCTGCCTCACATCATAGACAAGCGATTGCCGCTTATACCTTTCTGGTACCTTTATGCTATGGAAGTGTATTGGTGCATGGACGTGGGCTTCCAATCACTCGAATATAGACAAGCGCGTAGAGCTGAGCTTCACATTCCGTCGACAATTAACCTTTACTAGTTATCTAGGCTAGTCTAGTCGCTGGATCTTACTACGGACCTTGCAGATCAACTCTCACTCTTACTATATTTAGAACCAGTTTGAAGAACCTTGAGAAATCTATGATGAATTGCAAAAGGTGAAGACCCGCTTCAACTCTGAAATGAAGGCATACACTTGCAACAAGACATGAGGTTACATTATGCACTATGAAATTCTCTGATGAACTTAGTACTGTGGCTGTTCAGCCGTCGAGCGACCATTGGCAATTGCTCTTGTGGTATTCAGCCACCATCCAATCTCAAAGTCCAAAAGGGTCCAAGCCTCATAACAGACCACAACGTGGATATTAACTCAAGTATTGGCTTTATGCCACCAACTACCCCTGCATTTAGAGCCCAATTGTCTGGTGATCAAGTTGGAATTGGACCCGCCGCCTAGTTAATGATAAATGAATAGTTAGACAGTGCTCTGCGCATACCATGGACCAACAGTATATGCCTTAAACTGTTGTCACTGGTTCGCTTAAAATGGTTAATACAAACAAGATGGACTTTTCTTCGATCATAATTCGCATTGGACTTAGTCTGCCTTGACCAGAACAAGCATAGGTAGCTATGTTTTGTTGGCGAGCTATAGTTCTTGTGGGGATGGTCGGTTATGTGTGTAATAAGTTTCTAGCTTAGAGCGGAAATATTCCGTATATGACTCTGATTATACCAAATATCGATTGGAAGTTTGGTTTAAAGATACGTTCAGGCAGGGGCTATGACGGTTTCATGGTGACACTGGACGGAGATAATGTGGATGGTTGCGTCTCCGATGAATAGGAATAGGGGATGAGAAGCCTTTCCTTTGCATGACCTCAATTATTCAGAACAGAGATTACGACTGTATATTAAGTCTCATGTATACTGCCTCGGCCATTTTCCCACAACTTATAGATCTGCCTCCTCCTCGTTGGCAATTGTGGCAGCACCTCCACCTTCAGCCTCAGCAACAATCTTTGTCCGTAGGACTTTTCCAGTGGGGTCAGTATAGATGTTACAGTAGGCACTGAGGCCGTGGTAAGGTGAGTATGTGTACTGGAGCTCATACTCGACTCCTCCATCCACGGTGATAGTCCTGTTGTGGCCGGTGAACTTCATGTCTTTGCTGTAGTAGCCGACTTCTTTGCGGTTCTTCTCACGGCCCTGGTTGTCGAGGTAGATGTTGTAAAGGAAACCGTCTTGTGTTAGGACCCGGTTTGTGTGTGCTGAGCCGGAGAAGTCGTTCATGGAGTAGAGAATGTTGTTCTCGAGACGGATGGTAAGATCTCTCTTTTCTACCGTGTCGGGATCTTCGCCAGAGCTGTCGCCTCCGCTTCCACCGCCGATAACATCACCGACATCACCAACAATGTCTTTGACATTATCACCGAGAGTGGCGATGATGGGGTTCAGGTCAATGCTCTCAAGCACATCATCGACCATACGAAGAATGTTACCCAGACGAGCCTCAAGTTCGACCTTGGCAGTGACGTTGTAGATACCGAGCTTCACTCGGTCGATGCCGAGATCGACACCGGCATTGAAGTTGAGCAAGTTGAGAACCTTTGCGTCAAGGTTGATTTTTGCAGTGATGTTTTGCACGTCAACTGAGATCTCGCCAACAGATACGTTGGCATTAAGGTAGACGTCGGGTTCTTGGTTCAGAGGGGGAACGCCGCTGTTGGTGTTTTCTGTCTCATAGATGGCCGACTCATCGTCGCCGCGACGGTTCAGTCTGTAGCCGTAGTAGCCATCGCCCTTTGCCTTTGCGACAGCAAAGCCGGCAAAAGAGGCCAGAGCTAGGGCGCCGAATGCTGTGTGATGTCTCATCTCGTACTTGTGTTTATGATGTCTTGCTCAATGAAAGGAGTGTAGGGACGGCGGGAAAGAGCGAGATCGAAGACGAAAATGAGATGTCTGTACGGAGGGCACACTGGCTAGAATAGAGAAAAGAAAACCCCAGTTCCAGCTTGTAAGTATTAACCCACCCTGCTCACCATGGCGATGTGATATTGGCTGATTTAGTATAAGCGAATACCACCCTATCGTCCGGAAAAGAACTTGAAACGGTAGCAATGCCCGGTTACTAAGATCCGGCCGTGATTTACCTCAGCCCAGTTTCATGCTATTCCATGTTTAATGCAGGGGAAAACCATCTGGTAGACTATAACTGGCGTATCAGAGACGACAGAAGGGTTGCATTTCGTACATGACCCTGTTCATGCGTCAATGCATGAGCCAAAATCTCGATCGACTTCTCCCCATTAAAACATCAGTAATTTCTTTACAATAAGAATCCTGTTTTTTTCGTCTTATCTACTCAATGTAACGATATTCCCGGCGATATAGCCCAGCCAGAATAAGCTCATAAAGCCGACAAACAACTCTACGCGGATATTACTTTAGTTCCAAGGGCATAGCGCCAAGGTTCCACTTATGCCTTACGGTTAAACCCATCAAAGACCCAGGGTTAACTGGAAGCAAAAGCAAGAGCAGAGTCTTGAGTCCCCAAACAAATTCCGTGGTTACTGTCGTTATCCCGCTGAGTCTCTCCAACACCATCGTTCGTTGTTATACAGCCGGACTCAGTCAGTCAATCAATCGTCAACATGCGCATTTCTCTTCTTCAGCCTCTAGTGCTGGCCCAGCTCTTCAGCTTCGGCCTCGCACAAGCACAGACGCCCGATTCTACAGAGCCAGCAACCACCGCCGAGAGCATTTCAATCGCTCCGACTTCATCGCCAGTTGGCGACGATAACGGCGCCGGCGGCCCAACCGAGACAGGGTCTGGAGGAGGAGGAGAATCATCAACAAGATACAACTCATCACAAGGTCCTCCAGATGTTCACCTGAAGGTTCCCGAGCTCTCTGTCGGCCGCATTGAGCTCGATGTCGACAATCTACACGCAGATATCAACCTCAATGCAGATATCGCCAAGCTCGTTCAGCTCAATGCAGGTATCCAAATCGGCATTGAAAAGGTCAACATTACCATTGCCGACGTTGAGGCAGAGCTTGAGCTCGTCGTTAGACTAGGCCACCTGGTTGAGATTGTCAACCGCACACTTGCCTCACTCGATCTCAACCCAGCCCTCATCAACCTCTTGGACTCAGTCGGTGATATTGTCGAGGGTGTTGTCGGCGTCGTGGATGGTCTCCTCGGATCCATCACTCAAGGCGATACAAAGCTCAACTTCATTATCGACAACCTCGGCAACATTGTTCAGCAGGTCACCAAGGCTGGTGGCGATGCTGTCAGCTCTATCATCGGCGACTACAAACAAAACATGACCTTTACCGGCGAGGAGAAGACACTATCGAATGGACTTGTTCAAAAGACGTATGAGTACTCAGAACTGAGCGCTTTGGTCAACATCGTCTTTAATAAGGCTGGCCAGATTGTGCAAGCTATGGTAGTCAAGGGCGGTGGTTCAGGTGGTGGCGGTGGTTCTCAGCCTAGTGGCACTGGTACTGCATCGCAAACAGCATCAGCTACTGGTACATCTGCTGCTGGCGAGACAACGACCGCTTCAGCCACTTAGGGATTATATGTGTAAAGTAGGAAATCATATTATATGTGGACCTCAATGTTCATACTACCAATTCATAATAACTATATCCGTATCATTTCCCCTAGGTGCGTATGGCAGTTAAGCAAGCCAGGTAAAGAATTACACTCGATACGGCGTACATAAGAGAGAGGCTGATTTCAGTGGAAGTCTAGCTGGGATGTTGTTTCTTTGTCGTATTGGCAAAACTAACATCAACACTGCTGTGGTCTTGCTGGCTATACGATTGCAACCTTTATCCCGGCGTTCAATAATCCCCTCCCGAAGATTGAAGCATACTTCTGCCGTTCCAACATGTTCAAACCACCGATGTTTTCTTTTGTGCTACCAGACGTTCTTCAATGCTGATGTAAGCGTTTCGATTGCAATAGTTCTGCTCCGTGAAGATGTCTGTGCTTGTTGTCCCGTGACGGAAGACATTCCTGATGCCTTCGCTAACGATCGATTGCATTTAGCACCAAGTAAACATAAATCGAAAATTCCCGGTTGCACGAGATTCTATTGAAATATCTTAAAGTGCCTCTAGCGTACGATGCCATATCTATTGTTGTTTGAACCTGAGATTGAGAGGCGTATATCCGTTATCTCGCACCATTAGACACGAAAGATAACCGTGGATGGGAAAGATCTATCCGAGATGGACTTTAGGAGTTGTGGTTCTCTCAAAAATCTGGAATCGAATATTTGTAACTATCCATTATCCTCTGACTATTACTGTATGTCTGAGACTTCAGTCTGGGCTCAAGTTAGTTGAGAACCCCTACAGTGCACACACAATCAACTAAATCACTATCATACATCTAATTCATCATGAACGTTACCGAACCGGCTTTATCGAAACTGAAATAATCAAGAGTCAGAGAGAGACTGCTTCAGCCATGTATGAAATAACACCGGTCGAATCTATCATCAGGACAATAAGAGCATAAACAATAGGGGTTGTCCCACTGTGGAGACGAAGTTCTAGAACAAACGTTCCATCTATATATAAACATTACAGTCGCTGTCTCTGCTATCAAACGCTCAAGCCCTCTCCGATCCACATGATGTCGAGCGGTAAATCGAGCTGGACGCTGGATCCACGACTAAATTTTAGTCTACAAACCTAAGAGAAAAGGAAGGACTGGTACCCAATTTATCCATATATGACCGGTCCGGGTCTTTATGGGTTGTTTACCTACGAGGCAGTCAGTACCGGGACTTGCTACGTTCTGCACTGAATCTCGGAGCATGTTGATTATAGCCACCCTACACAGTGCCATGCTCTATATGTTTCTCCCCGAGACGATCTGTCCCTTTTGATTCTAGCTCTTCCAGTGTCATATGTACTCTTTCAATGTTTGCTATGTTTTGCTGGTATTACTTTGTAAAACGATATTGCCCGCCCTTGCGCTTCCAGTGTCTTGCTCGAGGAGTAAATGTGACAAACCGCCAGAGCGAAACAAGAAAACAGACTTTCAGATTAGCGTCGCGACCAATTACAACAAGTATTTCCGGATTATCAGGTATCTAGACTGCTTATTCGTCTTCTCACACCTGTTTATGCTTGGAGATGTAAATGAAATATGAAATCAAATCGACATAGTGACATCTTCTGTTCGACTGACTACGACAGTTTTGCTAAGCCATACGTCTCGAGGCTGAAGAAACTGGATGAAGAGGGAGATGAAATGTCTAAAATTCGCGGTGTGAAGTTTGAGGTCACACAGTTGGCTCGCATTTGAACTTTAGTAAAACCTGGACGTCTCATTCAACGATCTGCACTTACGATAAAATCTCCGTAGCCATCAAGGTCCGGCATGTAACAGCCGGTACAGATCCGGAAACCGACGATAGAAGAGATTATGAAATGTCGTCTCACCCGACGCTCTGTCATCTCTCTCGTGGGTCTGTAATAGTAGCACCGGAAACAAGGGTGATGACGTTGTTGATCACAACTTAGCTATACAAGGCACAGAAGTTTCCATTTCTGTTTCTCTGGAGACTTGGTGTAACAGGGTCTTGCAAAGGGTAGTCCATCTGTTGCCGAGGTTAAATCTTGTCGTCTTAGTCACGAATATCCGAAGAGGACCTCGTTATCAACTAGAATTATATTGGTAGTAGCATCCCAATAGACTTACATTTTAACGTTGGCAGCATGCAAAGAATTAATATCCCCGAGACACTTCCCGATAAACACGAGATCACCTCGGTCCATACATATCTTCAACTGAGTTGAATATATACTATTTACACACATGTGGCAATGCTACTATATCGACATGAGACTCAGGTCTTGCTACTACCCTGCACATAGCTGTTTTCTATAACAGAAGAGAAATCTTTATCTAGCCGGCTAGTTAGCAGATAGAATGATCGCCCATCATGGCCAGAACCACTCGCACGCTGTTCTTGGGATATTCTCCGGGACGCTAAGATGAAGTCATATCCACTAAGTGTTAGCAATAGAGCATCTGATGGCAAAGAAAGGGTCGCCGCTTTGACGCATGGTAGCACGGTAGCACGGCCAACTGTGGAACAGATAACAAATACTAGTGTCTGTAGAAGAGCGGTGATCTGTTGATAGATCCACAAACGGCCCATTATCTACTCTGGGAAACTCTCCCGATTTCTTGAGACGAACTGAATAGATTAATACCCACTTAGGCGATTGATAGTTCAGATATGTGATCGACCAAGGGGCCATGGAGTATGTCTTGAATTCTCTTCGCGCCAATTCGGATAAAAGTACAGCTGCCGCGGGAAGATTCAATTGAGTAGGCGAGTGGGTTCATAGATAACCGGGAATCTGAGTCCCTACACACCCTTCCCAGCATATACAAATTGTGGTTTGTCTTTCCCAAGTTTTATTTCACCCACCTGGTAGTATATGAAAGTGTCTATTTGTCCGACGCTTCTAGTCGTCCGTGGCTCCATAGGACTACTAAAGGCATCGGTAATTATGGGCTTTCAGCAGATGCGTCCATTGTCTCCTCCTGTTGGGCGCAGTACGCAGATGAGGATCCATTGAAACATAAGGCCGACATTGTGTTTGCAGTTGAGATAGTAAGGTGAAACATTATCGGCAATGCGACTGGAAGTAGACAAGCTCTTGGTTCAACTGTTTCCAGTACTGCACGGATCAACAGTTGTTCTTTCAACATGCACCAGTGGCACAGATCAGGGCAAATATGTTTCAAGCATAGGATCTTCAAACAGCGCCATGGAACAGTATCGGGACACATTCCGGGAGGAAAAGTCTGTTTATTTACTGACATAATATATCCCGAACATCTCTGCGGCTACGCACACTTCACGTTGGTCCAGTCTGATTGTAGACTCACTCGGAATGAGGCAATGGGGACTAGAGCCTCTTTTGAGTTCATGAATTGAATCTTTTTTCCTTTCCTTCTCTTTTTTTCTCCTTTGAAATTACCGACGTAATGGGTCTACCTACAAATGACAAATTGGCGTTCTTCATCTGTCAGTACCAGTCTGTTGGGTGAAGCCAGTGGACTGTATTTTGGTCGGCCATGACTCGATACTACCTGCTAGTATAGCGCGCTATGACATATCTCCACATGGTCATCCAGATTAGTGCTAACAAGATGATGGCAATGTTTCCACTGGTCAATTTGCGTTCGGTAGTGCATTGGAATGCTGGATTTTGCAACTATCTAACGTCACTTAGCAGCAAGTCAGCAGGAGACTCTCCGTCTTTCACCAATGGACTCTCGGCCCAATCTTGAGTCCATGTGCCGATCCTGCGGCTAGACCGGAGCTAAGACAGTCATGTATCGGCTTGATTGGATAGTGCTCTGGAGGATTGGAAAGTTGCATGATCTTCAGCGGGGGCAAGGGACCGTTCACAGTTCGAGACGTACATGGAAATCGGGGTACAATTATATGGCCCGACCCGCTCTGCAACTCGATTGACCAGATAATAAATAACATGTCACGATCTTGTCATATTTTAACTCCATCTACCCCAATTATCGTCGACATGTCAATTACCATCGGTCGATAATGCATCTGTCTTGGCTGTTGGTGGCATGGGCGTGTCTTGTTGGACAGGCGCTGAGCATCGATGTCGCATCTTTCCTCGCGCAAATCCCCCAGTGTGCGGTAAGGAAGACTTGGTGATTTACTTACCGACAGGCATAGCTAACGTTGGAATCACAGAGTGGCTGCCTGCTGGACCTGGCGGCAAACTCAACATGTGGAATCGATATCGAATGTCTTTGCGCCGATCCCCAGCTGCAAACCGTTGCAGCCAGCTGCGTTCAGAGCAAATGTTTGCCTCGGGAAGCACTCTGTAAGTTTTTGTCTGGGCTGAAGATGTTCTTCTGGCCATTGTATACTGACCGAAATGCAGATACGCTCAACGTGACCTCGGTAGCCTGCGAGTATCCCATACGCGATCAACATAAAAAGTTCGATATCTTGGGCTTAACTATGGGTGCAATCACCACACTCGTCGTTGGTGCGCGACTTTACCAAAAGTTGAAGTTTGAGAGACTATTGAGGGCGGATGATTACATAATTATTGTTTGCTTGGTAAGTGATCCTGTTTTGTCCATATACTTCCACAAAATGTACGAGCTACTAACAACGATTCACAGGTCACCGATATCGGCAACACCGTCAGTTGTGTCTACGGTTGTGAGTACCCAATCACTCATCCAGAACTAACATGGAAACTTACAAAGAACAACAGTATCTGGCAATGGTTTTGGAAGGGATGCATGGACAAACAGCCCATACACCATCAGCGAATTCCTTCGCGTTAGTTACTTCTTCCTCTGTACCGCAATTCGGCTCAAATCGATTAACAGTCTTTAGTACGTCTACATCGGCCAAACCTTCTACGCGAGCGACGTCTTCCTGACCAAAATCTGCGTCCTGCTCTTCTACCTCCGAATCTTCCCCATCCGCTCGGTACAAATAGTTATATGGACAACAATTGGAGTGGCGACTCTCAGCATGTTCGTCTTCGTCGTTCTGGCGATCGCGCAGTGTCAACCAATCAGTTTCTTTTGGACGGGATGGGATAAACTTCATCAAGGACACTGTATTGGAGTCAATTCATTGGCTTGGTCCATTGCAGCTGTTTCCATTGTCATGGACTTTTGGACACTCGGAATTCCAATATTCCAGCTCTTGCGCCTTCAAATGAAGTGGCAGAGGAAATTGGCTGTTACAATGATGTTGCTTGTCGGTACTTTGTAAGTTACCGTCAATCTGGGAGACAAGTTTGGCTGTTAACTAACTCTTGCTCAGTGTCAGTGTCGTCAGCATCATCCGACTACAATTTCTCGTTGCTTTTGGCAAATCCACCAACCCCACATGTAAGTTCAGTTCAATGCAACCCTATGCATGCATAATCCTGGCTATTAAATACGTACTAACCACCTCCGAAGGGGACTTTTTTGACACATGTTACTGGTCGGTAATTGAGATCAATGTCGCTATCTGGTGCGCCTGTATGCCTGATATACGACTCCTCCTAGTCAAGGCATTCCCAAGACTCAACAGCAGGAACAATTCCACACCATACCACCAGAGCGAGAGCTCATCGAGGAAACATGGAGTGTCACCCCATATTACTTCGCACCAGACCGAGCATACCGTGTATAAGGAGAGTTCACGTGCAGAACTTCAGCAGGATGCGTCGTCCAGCACCGCCGAGCTTGTTGAGATGACACGATTTTTTAATGAAAGTTCCACCCGTAATGCAGCATAGAGAGATACCCACAGAATAGACATTTTCTTTGACCTTTTCTACATTCGCGATACTCAGTCCCAATGAGAACCCGCATCCCTTTACGCGTGAAACTTGCCGAAACACAGGTTGATTGAGTTCGAGGACCTCTTGAAGAGCATACGAGGAGTCGAGGACTAGCATGTGGCTTGCATAAGCAAGGTTTACTGTGTAAATTATTTCCTCTTTTAGTTAGACGCCCTGATCGCCACGGGGGGAGGCTGGCATATGCCGTAAGAAGCAATCTCCTTTAGAACTCAACAGATTTATACTACGTACAGTTAAATAAATAAGCAGACTAGCAGGCTATAGAATACGCTTGAGCACAGCCGCAGTAGCGTCCTCGCGCCTAAGAACATCGGACGAAAGTCCTGACCGATTTAGGATTAAAATCTCACAAGTGAGCCGCGAGTCTTTCTTGACGTCACAAGGAGCACAAAAGGTCCACCCTAGCGTCGCGTCTGCTTGGATCTTCATCTACATAATTTGGAAAACAGATTAGATCTAAATTGAGGCATACCCGCCGGTCGAGACTAACGTGACGACCCCCTCTCTAGAGGAGAGGGGGTGAGATAACTCATAACTG
>JAAVUI010000102.1:0-29525 GCA_014899075.1 Fusarium goolgardi | reverse complement strand
AGAAAATAGAGAAGGCTTAGGCTATAGTTTAAAGTTTAAAAAATATATAAATAGTTACAGTTTATATAAAGTTATATATTATCTTACCTACCCTCTAGAGGAGAGTAGGTCGGTTTTATTACTTAGACCTATAGGTATCTCAATAGTCTTAAGATAATCGTTAAAGAACAGAGAAGAAAAAGAGGCGGCCGTTTTATCGGCAGAATAAAGAAAGCATGAAAAGCCCGTGCGAGTCTAAACCCAATATGCATTTATTATTGGTCAACTTTGATTTAGCTATAGTGCAAAGTGACGAACTGCTGATGATGATTTTTATCACCTTCCATACTAGCGATGTTATGGACTTGCCAGATACAGCGCAGTAATGACCAGATTAAAAATAAAATAAAAACAGAGTTTTATAGTTCGTTTGTCCTCGTGTAATTGAAATTGGTGGCAACAAACGTTTACATACGATACTCTACAGAAGCACCGAGAGGGTTGCAGGAAAAAGGGTTTAAGTGGCTTCTAAAAACGGTGATTGTGACTGCGTGGTTTAAATTCCCATGAATGGATTCTGCATCATACCTGAATTGGTAAGTTATTGTTTTTAAGGTTCCAGTTTCTCTGTGTCTCGGTTTGTTTTTGTTTGTGTGTTGTTTTTGTTGCGAGGGACTCATGAGGCGGCACTATTGGAATAGTGTATTCATATGAGTTCCAGAATAATTGTCGTTCAAGTCAAGGGATCGGGCCAAGATGAGTGAGGCTGGAAGGGGTGATCCAGTCCAGTCCAGCTCTTGTCTTGGGTTGTATCGTCTCGGCACGTCAAGCCATGCCAAAGCCAGTGCTGCAATGTGATGTGATAATGTGTGGTGGTTGTTTAATCGCGGGTACCTTGCAGACCCTGTTCTCGTTTGGGAGGCCTTTTTGCTAATCCTTGATGACTCGTACTTAACCTTGAGAATACGTACGTATATCGATTGGATCAAAATGATAGCAACCAGAAATACAACTCTAACTACCCAACCAACCCTACTGTAGCGTAACATACGTAGCCCAAAAGAGGCTCGCCTCGAAAACTTGAGAGGTGCCAACTTTCACAGTTCCAAGCTGTCAGTGGTTTTAGTGGTTCTTTCTTTAGCTAGCGGTTCAAAAGAGGGAGGCCCATGGGGATAGGTAGATATATCTACTTTGATATACAACGCAGACGGACGGCATGTTTTCCGATGTTGATTGTGGTGTTTCTTTGTCTTGGATAACTACCTACTTACTTAGTCAGTGGCTTTTTCGTATGCTATGTCTCGGTCATACCTTGCGCCCGGAATGCAAACGCTTTTGCAAACTGATTCATTAGCAAGAGGTTGCAGCTCGGATCGCGATGGAGATTCGTAAGGGAACAAGACGGGGAAGATCCTTGTAGAATCCGGAAACCTCCAAAGTCTAATGGCTGGTGTACCCTGGTCAACTAAGTAGATCGTCAAGATCAAGGGCCTTAGAACCGTTGAACTGTATTGAATTGTAGACTGAAAAGGCTGCCACACTTGTTTTCTTTTTGTAAGGTGATGAATGCATCTTTTTGTTGGGTGTCTATGCTCTATGCTCATTTCTGTATGGATGGATGTATTGACAGCATTTCTTTGTGCCTAAAGGTCTGAGAGGGAGGGTTACATTCGATGCATACCTTGTAATTCGCCAATCAATTGATTGACTAGCTGGCTACCTACGCAATAATCCCAAGTCTTTGTCTACCCATCTGTGGCTTCTCTTTCTGCCTGAACATGGTGAGGTGATGTGTTGTATATCTCGGTCACGTTCTCTCGGCCATGCATGTTTAAATTAACAATTCAGGAATCACCATCATGTGTGCGAATGGATCGCATCGCAAATGGTTAGTGCGCTGTAGAAAGAATGACGGTGTGCAATCGGTATCGAGCCATGGATACTCATAGTCATAGTAGAGTTTTTTCACCGTCTCTCAGCTTAGCCTCTACCCATGCAATTCGATCCACCTCCACCATAAACTGAAGTAGCGGAGCGGGTTCTTGCCGTAGCCAACGGAAAGAACGTGGAGCCTGTGGATGATGTGGCTGTCAATTGATGGACCGAAACGAGAGAGAGTGAGCAAAAAAAAAAAAAAAAAAGGTTGTTCACTTGCTTGTTGCTGGTGCTGCTGTCAATGAGTCGGTCTAACTAGTAGTTGAGCTGCACTGAATGTAGATGGTGGACCAACTACCCAGGTAGCAGTTATTATATGTATATCTGTTTCTTCCACACACTCCCATTTTCCATCTTTTTGGCCGTCTAATGTTTTGATGTTCTCTTATTGAGATTTACTCACTTTGCCTCAACCGTTGTTGTTTCCAGTCAGACACGATATCACACGACACGACACGACACGACACGACACGACACTGTCTCTCATATTCACTTAAACTTGGAAACAGGATTCAGTCTCGGTTCATGATTTTACGACTTTTTCGCTACTGAACGATCCTTGGTTATTTCTCTGCATACCCGCTACTGAATCTTCGCCTTCAACTTGATATCAGCGAGATTGCGTTGTCTCAATCAGGTCTAAGACTGTCCATTCTGCCCTTTGTCCAACGGCAATTCGGGATCCCAATTTCGACAAGATTCGAGTTCCAGTCGAAATTCAGTTCACATTATCAAGACTGGCGCTGTTTGAGTCTCGTTCTCCCTTTTGATGAAACTGAACCCGACTCGACTCGATTCGACGACCTGATCCGGATTGATTGATCGGATTGGATTGGATTTTTCTCCCTTGGGGTTCTACCGTATTCGTCTGCACGCGTTTACAGTATAATACCAACTCGTGGCCCCCCCCTCGGCAAATCTTATTCTTCACCTGAAGCTCTCGGTCTAAGGTTATAGGCTTCAGCATTGCTCCCTTGCATTTGCTGTTGCTGTTACTCACTTAACCAGCCTGCTGAGGTCTCACTTACACCGCAGGCCCACCACCTGTTTTCTTCGACAATAACCAGCCACTTTGGAGTTTGCTTCCAAGTTCTAACCACTATTAAACTACTGCCACCACTGGTTTCTTTGTTGCGTTCAAACAAACATCAGCATCATGTTGCCCTCCAAATTTGGTAGTGTGCGGCAAAAGCAGCCTGCCGAACGCCGAACCAGTCTACGACTCGACCCGAGCATTGTGGCTTTACGATACGAAAAGACTGCACCAGCAGAACCTCCCATTATGATTGTTTCACGAGACCCTTCTCGCCTCTCCAGACGCCCTTCATCCTCTTCAGCTTCATCTCACAGCTCCCGCCACCGTCCAATCGTTATTGTCCCTCCGGGCATCGTTGCACCGCCTGCCGAGGAGCACCCAGCCCTCCGAGGCTCAAATTCAGCTTCGGCTTTTTCTTCTACTTCACCGTCGCCGAGAACATCCCCCGTTTCGGTGGAGGAGTGGAAGCGAGATTCCGGAGTTGCCAGAAACAAGTCTACTTCGACCATCCACGAAGAGGACGAGGACGACTACGAGGAAGTTGCCTGCAAATCAAGGATCCCTGCAGTGGAATCGACCGTGTCGTCTTTGATATCATCCATCATGTCACAGCCAAGCACGACAGCTCAGCAAATGGACGATCCATTTGTGGATGAGAATAGCATCTTTGAGCCGCTAACATCGTCTTCGAGCGAGGCCTTGTGTCTCTTGTACAACGCTCATTGCATGACACCGCCTAGAGCGTCCCACTCTGATGATGCTGCACCTACGTCCCCATTCACATCTACAACTACATCTACGCCCGCAACACCTACACGGCCCAGCAGAGGATCAATTACACCTATTTCTGCTGCTTTTGCCGAATACCTCCCTGTCAGCATGCCCTCATCCCCAACAGGTCCTGCTCCCAAATCTTTCAGCCGATCAATTCCATCATCACCTCGCTGCTCTACCTCTTCCTCATATGCCCCCACAGTTTCCAAAGGCCCCAGCTCACCCTCGCGCTCCCGTTCAGGGTCGTCTCGATTTGGTTCATTTTCGCAAATGTTCGCTGCGCCGATCCAGATTCAGCCCTTGTGGCGGGGCCATACAAGCGCTGGTGAAAGCTCAAGCTCAAACTCAAACTCAAACACCAGTAGCAGTGCTTTTCCCAGCACATCCAGCACCCCTACAGCCAGCGCACAGTCCACTATCTCTGCCCCTGGCGCTACTGCGAGCGCTGCCGCCAGCGCCCCAGCCACTGATGCCGTTTTGGCCAAGGACTTGGCTGGGTCTGAATTAGAGCAATCGCATCCGTCAAGAAGTGGCCAGGGCGCCTCCCATTTTTGGAACAGGTCCCGCTCGGCCTCCACAACCTCGAAAAATAGCACTAGCAATGCTACTTCGGCGGACACTTCATCTAATAACGATCTCCCGCTCCCCTTTGCCCCCCTCGACGTCTCCATCCCCTGCGAAAGTCTCCTTGACGATGCCTTTATGACTTCTGTTTCCTTTTCCAACCGTGGAAGCATCATGTTTGCGCCTCAGGAAGCGGTCGCTATTGACAGCGCCATCAAGCAGCACCAGCACAACATGGCTTCAATTGATTCGTCCTCATCAACCTCCACCTATTCTTCTACGAATGTCGACACCCTCGCGACCGCAAACAATGACGAGTCCAACTCTGGTTGTGCCACCCCAACTCCTGCTCCCTCTACGGCCGCTCCTCATGACCTCACTCCTACTCCCACCACTCCTACGACTCCAAAGTTTCAATCACAACCCCTTCCTCGACCCAGCGACGAGTCCAACGACATGAACAACTCCCTCCAGGGGGGCGACGATGGTTCGGGTTCCCCTCAGGACCCGACATCAGCCCCCGACATTCGTGTCTTGGCCGCCGACGTGGAGAAGGAATCTCAAAAGGTGAGATCGCTCTATACTGTTGGCGATGGTTCCCACGGTGAGCCTGGTAGGAGGCACTCGTATCACGAGCGCCTTGAGCCAACTCCCGAGGTCCCGTCCGAGGAGAATGAATTTGACCCGTATGATTTTCCTTGAATGTCCCAACTATTGCCATCGCGGACAATGATTTATGCTAATCGGTCTTTGCTCTAGTGTTCCAAGGCATCTTTCTCCGGCCTGGCAAATGCCCGCCTCTGGAAGTTCTTCTTCCCTCAGGTCTAGAGGAGGACTCGAAGATTGGAATGACCTCGAAGGCGCCCATGTTGATCGATATGGATTCATCACCGTGCCACCGCAACCCGGCTCAAGAATGGGCACGCCTTCAGAAACGAGGTCCGTGTCAGGGTCACCTAGAAAGCGTAACATATTACAGAAGCGAGACCCATACACCCTATCATCCACCCTCAGTGGCAGTGGTCGCAGGACTCCAACAAGGAAGGTTTCTGCCAGATCGCTCAACACTCAACATTCCGAATTATCAGTATCGACATCGCTTCGCTCATCTAGGTCAGTCATAAGGCAGGCCAGCAATCTACTGCCACATAACCGCGACCGGCGATGGATGGACGAGGCTGGTGATATGCTCAACTCCGCACCTAGCCTTCAGGATATTGTCGACGAGATCCAAGCCGAGAGGTTAACAGAAGTTATGAAGCGAAAAGAGTGGGAAAGGTCAGAAAAATGGAGGAGGATGGCCAAAGTCGTCCGCAAAGGAGGCGAGGCGGAGGGCGAGGGTATGAACTTCGAGTTCGATACCAGAGATCCGAAACTTGTCGAGAGGACCTGGAAGGGAATCCCCGATCGATGGCGAGCAGCAGCGTGGTGGTCTTTTATGACTACCAGCGCTAGGGAACATGGAGGCATGGCTTCTGAGGACAAAATCGTGATGGAATTTCACCGGCTCCAACTACGGAGTTCACCAGACGATGTACAGATCGATTTGGACGTGCCCAGAACCATCACCCGCCATATTATGTTTCGACGTCGCTATCGAGGCGGTCAGCGATTGTTATTTCGAGTCCTTCATGCCATTTCTATCTATTACCCTGATACGGGATACGTCCAAGGCATGGCATCGCTGGCGGCTACATTGCTCTGCTACTTTGATGAAGAGAAGAGCTTTGTGATGCTGGTGCGTATGTGGCAGTTGCGTGGATTAGCACGGCTGTACCGTCCGGGTTTTGAGGAACTCATAACGGCCATGACCGACTTTAGCACAAACTGGCTCAACAAGGAAGTAGCCAGTAAGCTTGTAAGTTTGAAACCTCATGACAGTCCAAGTTTGAAGCTTACAGTTTTAGGATGAATTGTGCATCGACACCACTGCTTATGGTACTCGCTGGTACCTGACTCTGTTTAACCTTTCTGTCCCCTTTGCGGCCCAGCTGAGAATCTGGGACGTGTTTCTTTTGTTGGGCGATGGTTCTATTACTGCGAGACCCGACAGTCGAAGGTCCGAGAGCAAGCCTTCCTCATCGGGCGAATACGATGTTTTGCATGCTACCAGTGCAGCATTGGCTCAAGCCCTACGGGAAGTCCTCCTGGGCGCGGAATTCGAGAATGCCATGAAGGCGTTGACGTCGGCGATTCCCATAAAGGACGAGGACCTTTTGATGAAGGTGGTCAAGGCGGAATATAAACAACACCACGGCAAGAAGAAGATCTAGCGTGCCTTTTTGCCATGACTCTGGTATAACGAGGGCATTCTCCTTTGTCTTCTTTTTTTGACTTGATTGCTCTTTGTACATGCGAAGCTGTATCATGATACCCCACAGGGTGTTTTCTAGTTTTAGGTTGCGTTGCTTTGCGTTGCGTTGCGATATTGCTCGATACCCGTCCCCCATGCTACGGCTTTTGAGAGACTACATGCCTAGACAAGGCCATTCTTTTCTATGTGTTGGTTCGCGAGAACGTCATGGATTCAGAAACAGACGGAGCTACTCCCTTTCAGTGGTTGATAGCGTTTGGAGCCATGGAACCTAATCCTATATACCCCGTTCCTGGCACTTCTTGTTTTGTTATCTTGCTTTAAGGGTTGCTCCGAGGAGGCATGGGAGTTATATGGTTGTGATTGAATGCACTTTGATGCATATGCATGAGGAGGACAAGGGAGATTATGAAAAGGCATACAGAGCACTTAGATGGGATGGGTTGGGATGGGATGGGAAAGGATGGAACAGGAATCCGGAGAAGCCAAAACATAAGCGAGATACGAGTGCCATAACCGCCTCGAAGTTAATGTATATGCAGTATTGTTTACAATGTTTGTTTGATTTTCTCGAGTGAAAAACTCGCCATGTTTACTCCAAGTTGGTGGGCAGTGGCTGGTTTGACTTTCCTGATTTATCATGTCATGTCATATTATGTCATGTCATGCTTTGGTTTCAGAGCTTACAGTTCAAGATGGTAACATAGCGCTATACAAGTGTCCAGCTAAGAATCAGGGACAGGGACAGGGGCTGGGACATGATTCAAATGAAGGTGTCTACAAACCCAAATAGGTCGAACCTTTGTGATGACCTCAGCCGCATTACCTTTCAGAAACTGCCGTTCTGTTCACCCCTCCACTTACTAGAATATATGATTCTTACAGTCTGAGAAAAGGTCTGCGCCTTGCCCCCCTCCCATTTTTACCTACCTATAATACCTAATCAGGATCGCCTCTCCTAGCTTTGACTTCCGACCCCTCTTCCCCGGAGCTCCGTGCGGTGCGGGGGACCCGGAGGGGCGGGCGCCATTACGTCGGAAGCGGGCTCGGCGATGGAACTGAGTTCAACTTTGATGTGACTGATGGATTGCACTGCATCATATATAATGCATCTATGTACATTATCATGTCTACGATAACGCGAAATGTTTATCATATTGCAACTGCAACTACAACTATACCTAGTACCTATCCAATAACAGTCTCTCAATGAGCACTACTTTGTGTTGGTTGATTCTTCTTATCCTTCCATGTTATGCAGAGTATCCGATGCGCAGACGGCCGAGTTTTCCCTTTCAAGACAACCCAGACGCAAGCCACAATTCTTATTGACTTTTTTCTTTCTCTTTACACCGCTCCATGGTTGCAGTAAGATGAGGAGGCTTATTATGCATCGAACCCATTGACTTTCTTACTCATCCACTTATATTCCTTCTCTTATGCGTAATTATTTATTGTTATTGTTCCCCCTCTCTTGGCTTTACTCTTTTGGTAAAAGCTATGCAAAGTGTGGCTTGTTTTTTGTTTTCGTATTCATCCTTCTCTCTCCTCTTGGGTATTGTGCCTCTCAGCCCCATTCGGCTTGATATCTTCAATTGGTATTGGATCTCAAGACGTGGCCGGTCTTGTCTTTGAGTTGCAGTTATCTACTAGCAGTGGAATGTATTTTCTAGATCAGAATTTCTTGGAGGGGTTAGATAGTCTAGTCAACAAGAGACATGAAGAACCACCCACCTGCACTTGCGAGAAGAATACGAGGTGCCTTTTCTGATGGGGCATGTATGACAGATACTTATAATAAGCTATCCGATACTAATGAAATGGCGTTCGGTAACCGTAACTTTGTTTTGGGGCGTTCCTGAATATAGATTCCTGGCAACACCGATTGTTGACCTCGAGGCTTTGAGTAGATTAAAGTGGCTCAACTTCTTTCTAGCCGAGTTGTGGATGGAACGAAGCCACTGAAGCTGGCCGTAGACAGGTTGCTTGGGCATTCCTTGACCACGGCAATAGTTTCATGCATCGAGCCCAGTTCGTATTATGCTCGACTTTCCATACGCCGCCTGTCACACACTCGCTCACTCAGTGCTAATTCGTCGTTGATTTCTCTTGAGAATGTTAGTTATGCATTGGCTGAAGCTGCGAAACTTCGTCTCGTTCGAATCTAAGCCCACTGGATATCTATAACCGTATGTGAACCGTCCCGAGTGCTTCAATATCCGCCCTGCCACGTACCCAGCCCATCGGGTCTGAGCCCGAGTCCAGTCCACTATTCAATGCTATTCCCTAAACCCATTCGATCGACTCCTTTCGACAAGAAAACAACGATTTTAAGAAACTCCGATCCCCCCCCCAAGCTCGAGGCCCTTCCTCATCTTCTAACTTGTGTCCAATGTTGGCCAGCAGCAAATAACTGCAATGCAGAAACCTCATAAAACCGTGTTTCAGAAACAAACATTCTTGAAACGAATCTTAGTAGTAGTGTGACAAATGCAATTTGTTCGGGTAAATTGATATCATTCCAGCTGTCCAGACATACAAGTATCCCAGGCCGCAAAGTAATTATACTCACACTTTTGTGATTTATGGGCTGTGGTTAAGAAATAAACGACAGCAGCGCTCAGACGTGAACAACGAAATCGCCATGTGGCACACAAGCGTGATAACTGATCGACAAGAACCCGTCTGGGATGGGGCGAGCTCCCTATCTACCTCCTGCACTATCGTGCGGCTTGGGTGCTTCTGTAGTATTCTCCGACATCTTTGAACCTTCAGGAGAAGATTGTCTGTATTGAGGCCCACTCTCGTCACCTGAGCGAGCAGATCCATGGTATTGCGCGACGGGCTGAGGTTCCTCTGATAGAATTGCTGACACTGACTGTCTGGAATCGCTATGTTCGTTGCCTGGTCGTTCTTGCTGTTGCATAGGTGTTGGGACTGGCGACCTTCGTATCGGTGATCTTCGTATTGGTGACCTCCGGCGTAGAGGCCCGCCGAAACTCTCCCTTCGAGAACGTCCTGGCCCAGTAACTCTGAAGGGCGATATATCACTGCGTTGCCGCGAGTGGCCCTGGTTTGGCCCACGAAATGTCGCATTCGACGAGCTACCTTGGCTAAAGGATGGTGGTGATCGATACTGTTGTTCGCTGCGTGTTGGGGAAAGGGCATGCCCGGTGGCTTTGCGCTTTCTGGGAGTTTCCCCTATTGATACAGAAGCTGTATTAGTTCACAGAGAACCTCGCTTTCTCTTAGTCTTTGACGAACCAGAAGGACTTCCGGGCCGATTCGAGCTACCACCAGCTTGCGTGTTTGGCGGTTGCCAGTGGTGAAAGTATATCGAAGAACTCGCTTGTGGTTCATACTGTTGCTGAGCTTGCTGCATTGCAAGAGCATGTGCGAGTTGCGGAGCGTCAGGTATGTCGGCGTGGCCTGGTTTGAACACCATGGGCCGTCCAATTATGCCACTCACTGTCTGGCCTCTAGGCCTCGATGGCGATGGTGGGTACGCGTATCCGGCGGCTTGTGTCGATGCAGAAGGAATGCCCTGCTGTTGGGTATGCGGCTGCGACTGAGATTCTCGTTGATGCTCTGGTGGTATAGGCCATGGAGCAGACGTTATCTGAGCATGAGGGAGAACTTGACCTGGTGGCATAAACTGTTGAGCCCATTCTAGAGCAGTTTGCGGTGGTAGACCTCCAGCGCCCATACCCGCAAAAACCAGAGGCACCATTGGGGGAGGGATACCCGCTTGAAGGGATGTCCGCAGCATATCCATCTCGACCCTGCGTTGCTCAAGACGCAGACTCTCCTGTCTGGTTCGTTCTTCTTCTTGCCTTGTTCTGTCCTCTTCTGCCCTCGCCTGTAGCCAAAGCTTCATAGACTCTTCTGCTCCCTGCCATTGCTGTGGCGGAGCGGGTAGCTGACCCCGATCCCTCTGTTGGTGGGCGAGTGGCCCTAATGATGGTTGTTGTTGTGGTTGTTGCTGTTGTGGCTGTGGTAGTGGAGGAGGCGGGTGAGGTTGATGATGTGAAGGTGGGGGAACACCAACAGCTGTAGGCTGCTGGGGAGGAAGAGCCATGGCTGCCGGTGGCGGCAGGCCACGGTGAGGAGCCGACATGGACTGTGATGGCGAACTGTGTCCCCTATAAGTGACAGGTAACGATTTAGTTGCCGGTTCTTGATATATCAAGGGGGGAGAGAGTCGGCAGGTTGAAGGCGGAGTCGGAAGATCATGAACAGACTTGTAGCCGTAACTTGGTGGCTGCTTGACGGTAAGCATCGTTATATGGCAGCTGGGCTACACCAGTGGGGACATTTGTGCGGCGATTGCATAGGGGCTTGGAAGTTAATAATGAAGTAGCTCTCGGGCGGTTGGGGCTTTGTTGTAGTTGACTTTTTTCCACGGGCAAAACGATTCCAGCCAAACGGGGGGGAATATACAATGCACGCGCAGTCGCTAAAGGAAAGATATATCCAACATCGAGATATTGAAAGAGGGAAGGGACAAAGACAACAATGGCAGCAAAGAGATACAGAAGGAGATATTAAAACTTGTTCCGCTTGTTCGTTCTTTGACGATGACGGCCTCAAGGTGAGATGTTATTTGAAGGGAGATAAGGACAGGGATAAGATGGAGAAGGAGAATAGAAAGAAGTGCATACAATGTGGGTTGTGGACGTTGTATAAGACGACCAGAGACGACAACGGGCGGCGAGCTGGAGATGTCGGCCAGCTCCAGAGTGTGGCGGTCGGGGTGAGCGGAGCAGATGAAACCAGTTGACAAGCAGGGCCAAGCTCATTTGGAACCAGTCATGGATGGCTTTTCCATATATCTAGCACACATGGGGGGCACGCGTAGAAAAGAGCTGTCAACGATTGCGAGTTAGTGAGTTAAAGTTAGAAGTGGGGAAGACTCAAGGCTGACAAGACAAGGTGACAAGACAAGGTGACAAGACAAGGTGACAAGACAAGTTGACAAGACAAGTTGATCTATATAAGTGAATTGGGCTGAGATGAAGGATCGATCGAACAAGCAAGGCTGCTTGGTTCTACAAGGCGAATTCAGAAGATGGGAGGAATTCAAGCTTTGCAGGGCTGTTATGTTATGGACGGCACAGCAAGTGCTGTAGACAAAGAACAAGACAAATCCTAACGCAGGTACCAGCCAGCGCGGTCAAATGTAGTTGCCTTTGCCTTTCACGACCAACAGAAAGGAGTGTAGGGCAGAAGTCGTGATCTAGGACCCGTGTCATCTACTTTATCCTGTCCGTGACGGTATTGAAGCTAGCTCGGCACTGATAACTCTGCGGCAACCGGGACGAGGGTAGCTTGCAGATATCAGGGAGCTATGACACAAGACCAACACCAACAGCTTCAGGAACCAAGGTTGTTTAATGAACGAATGGGAACAACGGTAAAGAATAGTAGAGAGGGACAGAGGCGAAGGTGGATAAAGATCTTGGTGAGAAGATAAGATGTGGGAGAGAAAGAAAAGAGGAAAGAATGTCTGAGCAGCTCGAGTGAGCTTTACAACACAACACAACAAGTGGAGAGCGGAAAGAGAGTGAGTGGTGGAAAGTGAAAGTGAAAGTACACGCACACGCACACACCCGCACACGCCCACCCGCCTGCTTATACGCACATCATCAAGCGCCGGCCGCCGAGACGTCCTTCTCCGGTCCGCATTTTGACGCATTGAAGTTGTGACTCCAGGATCAAAGACACTTGAAGTCATAGTGGAAACGCCTTGGCCGTAGAAACTGTCCCTGGTCAAACAGGGGTAGGCAGTTATCCAATCTAAAAGATTGATTATTAGGGATCACTGGAATCAAGTCAGATAGCCACAGAAGGAGCTTTTCGGACATAAAGTTATGCTAGGTAACGGACTCGAGCAGCCAAATTCGGACAAGTCATGCCAGCATTAGACATTTGAAGCAAGGGCCAGAGCAGAAATTGTACCCAGTAGGAAGTATGAGTGTGTCTTGAATCATGCTACTAACGTAAGCCCCAGCATGGCAAGTTTAGGATGTCCATGAGAGAAGAGTGTATCAGAAGGAGATTTGACAGATTTTGGGAACGACAGACACACATGGTAGGGAAAAGACGAGGCACTAAAGGCCGTAGTCAGTTACAGGGAGCAGGGGTCGGGGTCAGTGGCAGTGGCAGTGGCAGAGCAAAGAAGTGGCTGAGAGTAGCTGGGGGGATTAAGGGACTGCTGCAAAGTAGTTGAGAACCCAGACTGTCCCATTCGATGACTCAAAGAGCCAACAAGAAGACAGGATGGAGGGTTCCGAAGAGGGTACGGTACATAGTTACTACTGTACTGTACATACACACATGCTTTAGTTTAGTGGTAGGGATAGGGATAGGTGAATGGAAGGATCATGAGAAGTGGGGATGAATCGGGAACCTGGGAGGGGGCGTGCATGATGGAGGCTAGGCGTGTGCAAACGAAGAGAGCATGATGTGCAAAAAGAAAAACTACACCGGCAGTATAATCCTCAAAGCATGCTCAACAAGAGTGTCGTTGTGTGGTAGTAACGTGAATGATGATGCATCTCTCATTCAGATAACCACTTTCTCTTCTTTCTTTATTTGCACTATATTAACCTCGAATAAACTGCCAAAGGAAATGTATGAGTAGGTACAAATGAACAAATTGACAAGACTGACCAGCAAGACCACTTGTGAATAAAGCTGGGGGGTTTTTTTTCTTTCTTTTTTTTTTCTTTTTGTACTTTTACCCCAGGTTGTAGCTCTGAGGCTAGTCACACGGGCGCCGAGGCAATCTTCCCGAGGTACTGCAAGCCTTCAAGATACGGATACATAACCTGACCAGTCGAGCCTCAGCCTCTAGGTGATTCACGGGAGGGTAGGTGAGACATGGGTCTAGAATTCGGTAGTTAAATCAGCGGTAATTAGAAAGTCGTCAGCAACGCTTGGTACATACAGACAGACGAACGGCTGAGAGTCCGATGGTAGCCAGGATCTAGAATCCAGAACAGATAATAATGTGGACAAGCAACGACAACGACAACAATAACAACCACCACTTACTTGTACTGCAAGTCAATAGCGTGTGTACCTAAATTGAAGCAGTTTAGCCCCTGGTAGGGTGTGAAGGACTAGGTCAAAATAGCGGCCAAGTTTTCCCTTGTTCCTCGTATTTCTTGCTTCTTGGCTGTTGACTTTGATCGATTTTGTCTCTCGCTTTCTTAGATGCAAGACTTTAAAAGCTTCTAGTAATCATCTAGACTAGGACATTTGCAACGTTAATAAGCCTAGGTTTGGTCGTGGCCGAAACCTGAATTGGCCGATGCAGGCTGACTCGCTAAGAAAAAATACACATAACTACCACATATAATAATACATGCTTTATCAACCGTGGGTTAGGTATCATATCCTGAGACGTTAGTGGCCTGAGCCTCGATGATGTACTCGTGTATCATAGGGATAAATGCGACTCTCTCTATTGTCGAGACACGGGAAGTGGATGACATGCATGGATTGGTTTCGCTCATCATCAGTGCCCGAGGAACATGGGAGTTTGTTACACGGAGCGCGGTTCCTGTAGCCGGGTTTAAGCTGCTCTCATTTTGTCGAGTACGAAGGCCAAGCATCTATGGTTCTTGGTCTATTGTTTCGGGTGTGACGGGGACATTACATGGATAGACAGCAGTGTTTGTTAGCAGAATAATTTAAAGGACAGGTAACTACCTAACTGCGTGCCCAAGGAATACAATCAACAGTTCTGCTAAGATAACTCATCAATCCCCTTTCCTGTCTTATCTAACTCTCCGTACGGTACCTACCTGTAAGTACTAAGCTTGAGCTTGGGCCGAAGTGAGGAAGGTGCCCTTGACTTTAGCTCACGAACAAGTTCCTTCAGCCGCTCTTTCCGTCCTCTTGTGGCGTCGAGTTTGTAAGCTGTGCGGCCTGAGATACCCTACCCTACCCTACCTCGATCCTTCCTCGTCTTAACAGGCGATGCTCGTGCAGTATGCATGTAGCCTTACTCTTGTTGTTGTTGTTGTTGTTGTTGCTTGGATTCGATATTAGTACTACTCTCCCTTCATGTCGCCCCGCCGCGCCGTGTTTCACCTTTGCAAATCTCCATCCTGCCCACTTACCGAAGTTAGGAGGAATTATTCTACTAATGGGCATCTACGACACTTATGCACCGAGACAAATTGGTAAAATTGAATCACGGCAAGACGCTTCCTAGATAATCTTTTGTGGTGCATTACTCGATACAATACAGGCATACGAAAGACGGCGGATGTTTAAGGTCCGTCAATACAAGCTCAGCATATTAATATCATGCTTCGTCATTGTTCAACAGTCCCAAATGACTGCAGATTCATGCTGTTATTATCATACTGCTACTCTGTACCACACAATGTCATAGAGGACACCTGGCCTCCTGTCCACATCGTCAGCCATGTTGCAGTATAAACAATGATGCCCAGGTTCGGTCACGATGCATTGGTGGATTACTAGACTAGTACTTTACCCCCAATCCCTCTAATCTAACGTTGGATGGCAGCCTCAAGCCTTTCTACAAGACCTCAAAGCACGCCTAGAAACAATCCAGATTAGCTAGCGTCGCCCGATGGTCATTAGTCGATGGGGGCCTAGCCCAAATCAATTCGTGAACCTATCGCCCCGCAACCACAATTGCAAAGTCTTCATCGAAAGCACGATCGATACCTACACATACTTTGCCAGTGGCGGTAGCGATTCCGAAGCCCACAACGTCCATACACCATCATAGGTAGTCAAAAGTTGATTATTATTCGCTACCTGATGAAGACAGCGGTCTCACAAATGTGAGAATCATGACTTGAACCTCAGAAAGACGAGCCTCTCTCATCCGGAACCACCTGGAGCTTTGTCTTCCAGGCCTGGCAGGCATATCCTTGCCAAAACCTGAAGAGCTTCCATAAGCTTTGCAATTATTCATCGTCATCGCTAAGCGAAGATGAGCAAGCTCAGCCAACGGCCCCCCACCACTCGGGAAAGGAAGGTCCCACCTCTCAAAAAACCGTTACCACCCACCCCCTCTTGGGCCATGCTCGCCGTTTGAATTCACTCCTTGGCTGGCTACTGGACGAGCGCCACAATCTAGGACAAGGTTCTTACTTTATGTATGCGGGTGGCACGAATGATTGATAGACTTTTCGATTCGCCTTTCAAGAGCTGCATACAACAAACATTATTCTACGTGTCTGTCTGCCTTTGAATTTGACAATTGAATCCGAAGCCTACACTCTTTCGAATAGCGTAGGTGTCTAGGTCTGATACTATGGAGAGTTTGGACCCAAGAAATAAGAATGAGATCAGATCGCCTGCGACAAAGTAACCTACTAAACTGTCTCAGATATCGAAGAGTGCACACTTGCGAATTTCACTCCGTTTCGCGTAGAGACATGCAGGGCTCATCTAGATCCAGTCCCTTACAGTACAGACAAGCTGGTAACAGCATCGCATCTACATATCGATCACTTTTGGTTAGAAGACTAATTCTGTCAAGTATTTGGGGCTCGCCAAGGTCGAGTCAGAAACTAGAAGCCTCCCAATGTCACACTAAGAGGTTGATGGCGCCAAAAATATCCACACATGTGTTACTGCAACACTCGATTGTTCTCTGCCCTGGAGTGATTCCGTTGCACGAAGGAGATCTGTGTTGCAGCTCTATTCATAGGTACCAGTCGCACATACTTGGACAAGAAGTCCAATAAGGTCAGCTTGGTGTCTCAAACTGTCTTGATTTACCGGACTAGGTAATCAGCACGGATTCCGTGTTGACCAAGGTTCATAGGTAGGTAGTTAATCTGCCGCTGCGTACCTACCTACATACAGTTGTCCTTTCAAGTTTCCGTCGGGGAGATTGGGATTTCAACCTCTACAGGGCAATGGCTGCAGTTCCTAGAGGGCTACAGGTCGGGAGATGATTCGCTCATTGAGTCTAGATTGCCGAGAACCAATAAGCAAATGAACAACAGGTGCGAGATTGAGTAAATCATTTTATCCCTTGTACATACTGCTCGTAGTCAAGTTTTACTATCTAAGCCGCTTACACTTGACGACCTTGCACACCTTTAAAATTAAAAAGTTAGCGAGATGCCTATTTACGAGAATCTTCTGATGATGATTACAACAACACGTATCTCCAGAACTTATTGGTGGTGGTTAGCATTAAGTGCTGTGCTTGGGGGGTGAGGGCAAAGAAGAACAAGGGAGGGTGTACGCATAGCATTTTCTCTCGCAGGCTTTCTACCAATCACCAATTATCATGGTAAGCTTTCCCAAGTCCAAGGACTAGGGATCCTGGGGCCTGACGATCTTGACCCAATCAGAGCCGAGAAAGGCTGGTCGAGTCCGAGACGTACCTGCCGGTTGGAAAGCCCCTGTCGAGAATGGATATATGAAACGATGCTACCCCTGTCCTCTGTCCTCTGTCCCTTGTTCCTGCCCATGTTACTTCCCCTTCTACGACATTCCCCTCGTTGTTGTTTTTTTGGAAGCTTGTCCATACTGGCTAGACTACGGATACCTTAGTAGTTAGGGACTGGACTGTAGGCGTTCCTTCCATTTACAAGCACATGCACAAATTTCTTTCATCCTTCCTTTCTTTTTCTTGAACCTCAGTCTGGCTACCTCCTCCTCCTTCTCCACTTCACTTCGCTTTTGCTTGTCACTTCAACCCTGACAATGCATCAACCTTGCTTGATTTGGCTGGTGGCTGCCCTGCTTTGACCATGACCTCGACCTTGACCTGCCACCTCATCACTCACCATGGACCACATCCATTATATTATTACATCAGCCACCGATGCGAAAACGAGATGAGACGAATTCATTCCGCATCGTCAGTCCTATCTGTCTATCATCTCAAAAAAGCAATGGCAGAGGTGTTTTACCTTGTTCCACTCGTGCGTGGCCGTCCGTTGGCGTCATGCGACCCTCAAACTCAACATCCATTGGCCCTATTGCCCTCCCGGCCCTTTGTGCAGTAGCAGCAGCAGCAGTTACCACGCAACTAACCTTATCTGACGCCGAGATGAATCTACTCTAAATGAAACAAGCGTTCTTTTTTCTCTCTCTCTCTCATCACACTAGCCACACGCTCACATGTACACAGGACACCTTCACAACAGAGCAGCTCAGCCGCAAATGTTGACCCCCCCGGCCATGCATGGTCAGATGCACTGATCCCCTTTGCGGTAGTATCGTGCATCTTCAATATTCGTTCCCCGGTCATAACGCTTGGGTCAATCAGAACATAATTTCCTTGCATTACACCAGTTTACGGCTTGGAGCTGTTCCCTAATCCAAGGGCTACTGCATCATCGGCACATGAAGTCGTGCTCTTGGAAGCATCCGGCCACCCACAACTCATTTCTCTATCTGGAGATATTCTCCGAAACTCTCTGCAGCTACAGAGCACGTTCATGGGAATTAACACAGAGGAGGCTATGCAATCCCGGAGAACTTGCCAGGAATTTGAGAACCAGCCTTTCCACCACAGCTATGGTCTAAACACTCCATCATAGCAGCTTATTTCCCCTGCCATGTACCAGATAACTCAATTTCGCAGATCATTTGCCAATCTCGGCTGCAGCTCAACAGGGCTTGCTCAAGCACAAATACATGGCCATGCCCCAACCTGTTTAATTTGTCGCTGCTTTCCAAGTTGGAAGTTCTTGGTCGTCTGTGTGAGCTGATGGATCGGCAGCTAGTCTAGTCTTTAAGCGACTCATCCCACCTTGTGGTCGGCCCAATCCGACTGTACCCTTGTCGGCGTTGGATCTAACTGTTCCGATCTTGGTGCGGGTCCGCCCGGTCTCGTCTCTGCTGGATAGATCATAGAACTGGTTCCAAGGATATGCTGCATCTTTCTTAACGTCGAATAAGCTAAGAACCAATTAGTGTCAAATCATTCCCTGTCTTGTTCACAGCTCAATGTTTACCACGTCAATCTCGGAGCAGTGTCCCATTCATTGCGCCAGGACGGATGAGCAATTCAGACAAGCCTAACAACGTCTGCAGAAACCTGCATTGGCAAATGCGCGTTCCATAAACCACCCTTTCAGGGCTTGCTCACCAACACCCAAATCAGGATACGAAACTCGGCTTTGTTCATCGGCAGCCTGCCGCTATCAAGGCTTTCCGTCTGCTTCCCGAGATCCCTTGGTGAACGGCTACTTGCACTCAGGCACCGTTACACTATGTACCCTCACGGGTTGAGCTGACACCATCCAACTACCGGTACTTCTTTGCGGGCGATATCAATTACCAAAGCGGACCTCAAAGTCTCCCCTGCCGCCGGGAATGTGCGAAACGCTCGCCCATGTACTATCGAATATGTTGATGTGTAAATGATCCGATAACCCACATACCAACCGCACATCCTTCCTTCCCAACCTAGGATTGTTTGGCGATCAAGATCAGCGAAGTGACTACCCCTGCTAGCGCATCCATCCCATCTGGCATGTGCCTATCACCCGAGTACTCGCGAGCCCAAGATACAAGGCAAGCAATTGTGACTGTCGAGTAAGGATTAGCGTGAGAGGCTGGACTTGACGCTTAAGATTTCTCTCTCTATCCGTATTGAGAATCAGCTCGAGATGAGACGCAGCCCTGTCAAAATCGGCCCAGCTGGGCCTACATATGCATCAGAGCCAGTTCCTACATTTCAGGATGTCCTAGGCTAGCTAGCTTGATGAGAGGTAGCAGGCAATTTTTGCAATGCTTATTTGTTCTTTCGTATCGCGGCTCAACCGATGATCGTCTCTTATACTGCGATAAACCAGACGATTGCACGGGATACCGTTTCGAGGTTTCAGCTATTCTCTCTACCTCATCGACCTGGTGGTCTGGGGAGAAAGAATGAAGACAGACAGGCATCTCCTGCCAAGCACATCTGCAAATGACCTGTATTCTCTGTGCTAAGTTATGCATTCTATGATCTTGGGCTTCCAACTTCTACCCCGGTACAGGCTGGGTTTCAAATTCAAATTGCGACGTATTGAGCTTATGGACAAGCATAGTCATACATGCTCATGTTCGTTGGCCAGTAACTTCAAAAGTGAAACGGCACAATACGTGTATACCTGCGGATAGTTATTGGTGTTGAATGCCCATGTATGGTTCTCAGCATATTGTCCAAATCAGGTAATCAACCGAGCCTGATCTCCGTGGGTCTCTATGTCACCAGCTGAGAAATCTTCTCCCTTGCACTTCCTTACGACGCGCGATCGAATCCCGAAGCCAAGTTTACCGTGGACCAACCAGACAAGCTAGGGCCATACCATTGATCGAGAATTGATCGGTCCGTCAGCTTACACGTCAATTTCCCTTTCGCTCTTCCGCCTCATCGTTGCCACATAATGTGACAGTATACAGGGTCATTATCCATCCCACCGACTATCGTCTGTTTTTCTAGCTCATGCCATCTGGAATGTACTGTACTTCGGAAACTCGTCTCATCTAAGTTAAGTCAATCTCGGACGCCAATGCCTCGTTGTCACCAACGGCCGCTAGCGTACGCCTCCCATGTGGGTGGTTCCTTGCCCCCTTAGGTCGATCAAATCCCAATTGTAGATATGATCGTCAGGCTTCAAGTCGACTTCAACCCACCTTGATTAATTTGGGGCTGTCGAGCGTTGGCGAACTCGCACAAGCATAGAGAAAGAGGGACAGAGTAGGAAGACGAACGGGCGCAGGTCCTGCTTTGGGAGAACCAAAGTAAGCACTGGAATTGTGTGAATCATTTTCCCGAGCACCAAGGAGCAAATAGCTTTTACACTACGCATGAGATCAAAAAACCATGTAACTTCAGCACGAGTCGTTGTCGTGTAGCTCAAGCTTACAAGCATACGTATGCTTCCCAGTGGCTGTTTTTCTTTCTCAGTCGATCGTGTTGATTCTTTTGGCGTATCATATCTCCAAATCAGTGGATCACGCTATCTATGCTAAGTCCATCTCTACGAGAAGGGGGGGAAAGAATGAAAGCCAACAGGAGGTATCTTGCAAGCAGTCCCAAACGGCCTACCACATAACCTTTGACACCCCCCTTTCCTTGTCATGAATTGAATCGAAAAGTCCCTGTTCATCCGCGCCTTGACACAAGCTGCCATCCTCTTCAATGCTCCTCGCTCAAGCAAAAACAGAATATTCAAAAATCCAGATCAATGCCCAATGGCACATAATCTTTATATGCGGTCATACGCTTTTCTCTACACCACTCGTGAGATGTTTCCTTCCTTCCTTCAACTCTCACACTGTCCTCTCTTTCGTTCAACCTCGCATCCTTTCATTGTGCTGTTACGTAGTGTAAATGTATAAAAGTCAACCACTAATATGGCTGTTAGATGGGGAAATTATCAGGCGCAAAGGTGGCGTCGCCTTAATGAGGAAAGATTCGATCCTTCAATGATGAAGCTGAGGATGTCAAACTGCTGCGTTTGCTAGAATCCTTCCCAGACGTGAAAGAACTGTTCTCCGCCTTCTGGCCCTCTTCTACAAGATTCGTTGTGCTCTGTCGCTGTGGTTTTTTGAGGACACTCCTGGACTTATCATTGGAGAAGCCGGTAAGAGACGGTCGCTCGCTATTTGACTCGCTGCTGCGACGTTGCTTGGTGAGCTTCCGAGGGAATCGCTTCTGAGACTGAGAGGTAGAACTGTCCGCGATAGAAGCAGTGTCTATAGAGCGATCGTCGCTCGACATACGGCTAGGAGCAGCCATGTTTGTCGAAGGTGGCGCACTGCCCTGAATCGCCAACGGTGATGGCTCTCGTTGCTCTTTGCCGTACACAGGGCTTTCCTGTGCTTGCAGTGCAATCTGGTCAACGGGTTGATTAAACACGGCCTCTTCCTGCATGGGATCAAGGGATGCGTTGGATGACCCTCTTGTTACCACGCTCGGCTTGACTGCAGGAGACGGAAGAATAAAAGACGAATTTGATTTGATAGTAGGAGCCCCCGCAAGCGTGTGCGGGCTAGGGGTCGATCCTTGGGGCACTGGAGGGGAGGGCTCTGGTTTTGGCGGTGCATGCTATGACAAGTCAGTATTTGGTTTTCTGTGCTAATTTGGCTTACTTACCTCGACACACAGGTACGCGTCGAGCTTCCTCTTGAGTATCTCCGACCTGACAGGTTTGGCAAGATAGTCATTCATGCCAGCGGCCAAGCACTTCTCTCTATCTCCTTGGATCGCAGAAGCCGTCATGGCAATAACCAAGATCGTGCGCACTACATCCAGAGAGTCTTTCCTAATCAGCTTTGTCGCCTCATAGCCGTCAAGAACCGGCATCTGGACATCCATCAAGACAACATGATACGGCCTGCCCTCCTTGGCTTTTTGTCGAAGGCCTTCGACAGCTTTAAGTCCGTTGTCATAAGCCTCCACACCCTTGTACCCCAGCCTCTGCACATACTGGATGGCGATTTTCTGGTTGATGGGGTTGTCTTCAGCCACGCAGATGCGAATCTCATCCTTAGGAACCTTGGACAAGTCCAGGTAAGGGTTTGGTGATTCAGCTCGCTCTACGGGCGAAGCAGCTGCAAAGTAGCGGTCGGCCGAGGACGTAGCTTTTGTCTGCACATCGCCCGCAGCAACGTCGGGCTTGGCCTTTTCGAACGTGACTGTGAACCAAGCTGTCGTGCCCACGTTTTCCTCACTCTCAAGCCGAATCTTACCCTTCATCATTGTTTCAATCAGAGATTTACAGATGCTGAGACCGAGACCACTTCCTCCATACTTTCTTGCAGTACTGGCATCCGCCTGGCTGAAGGGCTGGAACAGTTTGGCCAGCTGCTGAGGAGGAATACCAATACCAGTGTCCCGAACCCAGAAGGTAAGAGTAGCATGCTCCTGTGTTTCCTTGTCAAGTCGAGCTCCAATAGTAATCGAGCCATCTTCAGTGAACTTGAGACTGTTCCCAATGAGGTTACCTAGCACCTGATGGAGACGAATGGGGTCGCCATATATCAACATAGGTGGCAGGTTGATGTTCTGTACAATCTTGACATTCTTCTTGGACGTCTTTTCGCGGTTGCTGTAGGAAACAGCCCGAACGACTTCGCGAACCATATCTTCGGGATTGAAAGCAATAATGTACAGCTTCATCTTGTCTGCTTCCATTTTGGAGAAGTCCAGAATGTCATTAATAACAGTCAGAAGCAGATCAGCCGAGACTCGGATAGAGTCGGCCATCTCAAGCTGGTCTCTGTTCAGTTCACTGTCACGGAGGAGCTCAGAGTTACCAATAACACCGTTAAGGGGGGTACGAAGTTCGTGAGAGACGTTGGCCAAGAAAATGGATTTGGCCTTGGCCGCCTCCTCCGCCAGCTTGACATTTCGTTTGGCTTCCGCTTCTGCGTTCTTGGCCTTTGTCTCTGCCTCGAGTGCCTTGGCTAGGGCTCGCTTCTGTACAGCGACCATGGAGCGGTTCTCTGCTGAAATCTTCTCCACGTTCTTCATCGCCAGCGCGTTCGAGTAACTGATGCCAATTTGATTAACAAGTAGTTGCAGAACAGTTACATTGCGATCCGTGAAAGCACCTGGCTCGCCTTCAAGATAGAGCACACCCAGTAGTGGTTTATTGCCATGGCAGATTGGAATAGCAATTATGCTCTTGCCAACCGGGTTTCTCTGGAGCCATGAATCATTGACATTTCCGAACCTCTCGTCAGATACCAAGTCAGGGACAAAGACCGACTCAAGGAAACGCGTGGAATAGAGAACGACATTCTCGGCGATGAGCGAGGTTCCAGATAGGGGTATGCCTGGTATATGTGCTGAGGCACCTCTCTCAGGGTCACCGCTGGCTGCTACGCACCAAGTGTCCATGTCGTTCTCTTGAACGACAATGGCAGCCAGAGTAGCCGAGCCACCGCACGTTTGCAGAATGACGTCGCACATAGTCTTCAAAAGCTCGTCTACCTGCAGCACAGAGGAGATGACCTGGGAGGAGACAAGAATGGCATGCAGATCGATCATATCGAGAGCAGGCAGTCCCACTCCAGGCTCGGCCTGAATATTCATTGAACCCCTCCATGCTCCTATGCGCTCGCCCTTGTTAAGGTCGGGCATGTTCATAGTGTTAGAAGGAATGCGTGTCAGATCTCCGCCGTCCTCCGCCTCTACAGTCCGGTACTGAACGGATGCTGTATCGGCAACGAAGTCGGTCTGCACGCCCGTATCAGTCGTTCGTTGGTTTCGTGTAGGACCATGCAGTAACAGACTGTGTTCCTCCTCGACGGCTTTCGAAACACCGACGGCACCCATCTGCCTGAACAGCCCAACTGCTTCGAGAAGTGCTGCACGAGCCGACCGACGTGCGCTTCGCCGGATGAACATGCCAGCCATGAGGTAATTGCCAAGGGCTTCATCGAAAATCGAATCATGCTCGGTGGCATGATCCAGAGCACACTCGTAGTTCTGGATAGCATTGCCATAATTACCGGACAGCTCCTCAATCTGCGCCTGCAGGAACTTCATCCAGCTCAGGTAATTAATGTCCGAGAGGGTACACCACTCATCTATCATCTTGGCATAACGTCGTAGTTCCTTGATGACCTCCTCGACCTGCGGGGAAAAGGTTTCATCTGGAGAGCAAGGAAGCTGGAGTTTTTGCAGCAGGTATCCGGCACGAGCTAGCCCGTAAAACAATAGTATCACCCTGCTGTTATAGGATGACCAAAGCATACTGAGCTGATCGATGGCATGACCCCCGATTTCTACGGCACGCTCATAATGCCCGTAGAGGAATAAGGGTATGATCTCGAAACTCTCGTAAAAAGTGATAGACCGGTTGCTTTTGCTGTTGCAACTGGTCAACCAGTTCTTGTAGTTCTCCGCATTGTGCGTTTCATCATTCATGACTTCGAGTGCATTTGTTATGCGAGTCTTGCCCTGCAGAGCCCGACAGAGCTGCTTGACGGCAATGAGTACTGAGCCTCCTCGAGAGTCAGAATACCAATTAGGAATCTCCTCACAACCATACTGGCAGAATCCTTCGAGGTCTGCGCAATTCTCTCCGCCGAAAAATTTGAAGATTGCAGACACGCCATACGATATTATGATCAATTGTCTGTCGCCAGCAACCGATGCGTATTCCACAGCATCCTCCATCTGGGCACAGATCATGGGCATCGTCAGGTGAACATGACCAACGCACATTGAATAGAGCATCAATCCACGAGCAAGGAAGAAAGGGTCTCGAGATTGATAAAGAAGGTCCTGGGAAGTGTTGCTCAGATCCACTGCGAACTGTGTCATGTTGAAGCGGGACAGCGCAATCATCGCAAGGTAGAGGAATGCCATTCCAGACTGCGGATAAGCGCCTCTTTCCAGGTGCATTTCTACCATCATGAGACTGAGATGATAAAAGCGCAAGCTGTCACTCCACCAAGCAGCACTAATGGTTTCGGACAGGACAGCTCCTATAGACGCAACGTTGGCATCTTCCGCTTGTTTATAATTGAGGAGTTTTTCCTGGCCCATTGTCTGGATCTGAATCGACAATCGTTCAAACTTATCATCGCACTTCTTGAAATTCGGCTCATCGTCGACAGTAACCTGGAGGCCAGCCAAACAATCTTTGAGTGAAGCTAGAGCAGCAACAGAATCACCACTTTGTGCACATATCCTTGACTGCAGGACATATGCTGGTGCTTTATCGAATGGCGATTTTCCATTGGCAAAGATGGTGCTGAGGATGTCATTTGCTGCCATGTAATTACCCATGTAAAGATAACACTCGGCTGTTCTTAAGTATAGTTGCATCGTTTCGTCGTAAGACACATCTTCCCTGCCTTCGATCCATGGGTCGTCCTGTAACAGGGATACAGCTGTTTTGTAGTACTTTGCGGCTGTGGGCTTTGCGCCGCTTTCTGCAGCATCTTGAGCACAACTCGTCAGCAATTTGCGGTATTGTCGACGATTGGAAATCCTTCTTTGGATGATATCGACCGCGGCGCAGATGTGCGACGCTATATTGTCCAGCTGTTTGACTTCGCTGCCGTGATATTTTTGGAGTGTTTGCGCGATGATAAAGTGCATCTTCCGTGAGTTGCACTCTTGCAGATCAGCTGAAGCATGGATATATCGATCGTGGGCGAACCTAAATCGATCATCGGTCTCACTGGGCACTATGATGTATGCCTGAATGGCGGCTTGAAGGCCGGCGATAGCTTCCCCTTGCGAATACGACTTGTGCGTGAACTTGGCACAGCATGCCCCTCTGTCGTCGTCGTGGTAGTCGAACTCGCCACTCATCAACCGACAGATGAGTTCGAACGAGAATGAGTTGCCAATAAGGGCGGCCCAAGCTAACAGGGTTCGTGCTGCTGCAGGGAGCTCTGACAAGCGATGGGTAATGAAGGCGGTATCAAGTGTATCATAATCCTTTTCTCCTTGAAACTGCTCAAAGAGCCTGTCGAGGTCGTAGTGCCATTGACTGTCCCTATAGTCATACCAGATACACTTCTTCCGGTGGCAAGCACTCAGCATCTCTCTCATATAGAATGGGTTGCCTGCCGTTTTAGACTGCAACACGAGCGCAAGAGGCAAGACTTCTTCTTTAGGTCGACAGAGTGTTGTTGAGACATATTGAACAATGTCATCTTCGGTCAGGGGTGACAGTGCGATGCGAGTGATCAAAGGGCTACCAGAGCGAGGGAATTCTGCAAATATCATTTAGCCAAAGGTTACTGAATCCAAACAAATATTCATACATACCCTCGTTTTCGGGAAGGTGGATCATGCTCTGAACCTTCTCCCATGTGATTTCTTCGGTACGATAGGTCATGACGATAACCATCTTCATTCGTGAAGCGATGATTTGAGAGATCAATTCCATAGACTCGTCATCGGCAAAGTGGAGATCATCTAAGCAGAAACAAATGAACTTGTGTGCAGTGAAAACTCGAAGCACATCCAGAAAGATGTTCATCAACCGCATAGTCTTAGTGGATGTGCCAGTGCGAAGAAAATCCGAAGACGATTGCGAAGCGACACTAGGATTTCTCGCAACTAACTTGGGAGAGCCACCAGGAGATGACCCTCGGCGCTTCAGCCCCGACCTAACACTACCTTTGCTCGAGCTAAATTGTAAAGATGATGAAATCGACCTGCCAATCGTTGTTTCTGGGGGGCCAAGAAGAAACTCTGGAAGTCCAAGCAGGCGATGCAACATGGGCCAAACAGGGCGAACGAATTGCTTAAGACCCTGGTGAAAAGGAGTCTCGGTATTTCTCTCACCCCAGACCTGCTTGAAAAGGGACGAGAGCAGCTTAAGCAGAGGTCCAAAGGCAATTCTCCTGGCGGTGTCAAACTTGGCTGTGGCACAGTAACCTCGTCTCCTTGCATCGGCAAGAACACTTTGGACAAGGCAGCTCTTTCCAAGACCACCTGCACCTTCAATTGTGACAACCTCGCAATAATCACGGCGACGAAACTTGGCAGAGCCTAGCTGTCTTGATAAGCTAGACGCTGTCGATTCCACCATACTGTGACGAGTCTGAGAGTCTGGTCTAGAACTTTCGACGAGGCTGCGCGTTTCAATGGAAATGGATTGGTGTCTCTCCCAGGGTCTAGCGACTCGAGGAAGTGTGCCCGAAGGCGATGATGCGATTGTGTCGCCGGACACCGTCTGCGTATCTGAATACAAGGGGTTGAAGCTGGTCATTTGCATTTTGGTTTCGGAAGGGGCGGTATGTGTGAATGAGCCGCTCCGATAGTTGGTGCCGTCTACAGAGCTTGCTCCTTCGCTAGATATATCATCGAACGCGGCGACATCGTTTGACAGCGTTGAGCCGTCAGAGAATCTGTTGGTGTTTCCCTTGAGGCTCATGGCGTGACCTTTTGCAACATGGTCAATAACCTTGGTCAATTCAGCTTGCTCCTGCTGACGACCGATCATGATGGCAGGAAGCATGAAGAAAGACGATACATCCCTTGTGCCGATCCTCCACTCCTTGAGTGCCAACCAGTCTCCATCGCCGAGGAACTCCTGAACCTTGGCCAAATCGTAACGAAGGCCGCTCGCTGAGTGGTATCGATCTGTGACATTCTTGGCTGTGCACCGTTGTATAATCCTTCCAACGACATCCGGAACGTCGAGTCTCACGGTAGACACGTTTGGTATCCTCCGACCAAGAACACCTTGTACGATGTCAAGAGGAGTGTCACCCTCGAAAACAGGCCGCTGGGTCAATAGGGTCCAGAACAAGACACCCAGAGAGTATATATCGGTACGGCTATCTGGCTCCGCAGGCATTCGGCCTGTTTGCTCCGGACTTATATATAAGAGCTTGTTCCGTGCCCCAAGTTCTTTAGAAAGAGTAGACCATCCGGTGCTCGTTAGGCCATGTTCAAATGAGCGAACTCCAGACCCAAAAGACATAACTTTGACCTGCCCTTTCTCGGCATTGAAGTGGAATGCATCGCCTCGAATCTCGCCGTGTATCATACCAAGATTATGGTGGAGAAGTTCCAGACATTGTGCTGCGCCTATAGCAAATTCAAGGAAGTATTGTAGAGAAATTGGGTCGTGCAACTCGGGTTCATTCTTCCGTAATGAGGTGAAGGTTTCTCCATGAGTACGAGCTCTGTAGAAAGCAGGACCCATGTCAAGCACCTCCAACAGGTAGTTGGGCCCAGGATGTTGATATATAGCAACAACAACCTGAGCGCGATCACCAGGAAGGGGGTTTAGTCTGATTAAGTCCAGAGGTTTGACGATATGCTGGCCGATCGGGTCCGAATTGGCGATTAAGCTTCTGGCGATATGAAAAGCCCGCTCTTCTCGTAAAGCATGGTAAGATAGCCGAGCAACCACTTTTTCTTCGATATAAGGGGCATCATTTGGGTTGTTCGATGAGGAAGAGGCTGGAGGTGTAATTGCCTGAGTATCGTAGCCATCGGTATTCGATATTGGGGCGTACGGTTCTGATGGAGATGGGCGGCCAGAATGCAGCCTCAATGCTGATCCTGGACTTGAAGCATTGTGTGAGCTCGATGGCGAAGGCACCGACGAGACAAAACGGGTACCAACAACATGCCTAAACGTAGTCAGAGAGAGTCTTTGGACCAGGGTCATGAGCAACCCTCGTAGCCCATGGTGGGTTTTTTTACCAGTAGTCATAAGAAGAATGGGAGGGTAGCTGGTTTTCATCCCAAGTATACCCAGCTATCTGACGTAGTCGCTCGTATATTCGAGGCGGAGGATCGAGAAGGTCGTCGGTAACGAGCGGAGCACTGTCCATGATGGAGCGCAAACGGCGGCGCGCCGCGAGGGCGAATCAGTCGGTGCCGGTAGCAGAGCGGGAAGGCTACGGGAAGCGAGCGTTGGTATTCAATCGAGGTCTGAGGCACATGAAAGTAAAGCGCCCATCATCGGAGATATATCGGTCGGAGTTTGAAATGGACGGACAGGTCGCAAGCAAAGAACGAAGAATTCGGTATCGAGGGACGAAAGCGAGAGTCGGGCGCAAGCGAAACGCAGCGTAAAACGGAAAGAAAAGACGATGACTTTGAATATTTGGATTGGGATATTGTAGGATCTGCGTCTGGAAGGCCGAGCGTTTGGTGGAACTCTTCTGGGACGGAACAGTGCTGATATGACCCTGTCTATGACGGTAGAGGCTCACAATGGACAATAATACGTTGACGGCAGATCCGGTCGGCGTCTGGGGAATGGGGATTCAGGAGGGCGAGACAAGGCAAGGCTTCGTTCGATAAAAAGAAGATGGAGATGAGAACGAATCGAATGATAGAACAACTTTGTGTTAGTTGGTGTGGTGTGGTGGTTACTGGACCGAACCGTAGTGTACCGTGACCGCCAAACACAAGTACAGGCAAGCAAGCAGTAGTAGCAAATAGGTAGGCAGACTGGCAGACAGGGTGGGTTGGGG